>UXGD01001451.1:0-34772 GCA_900474315.1 Torymus auratus
TGTAAAACTGTTTTTCGGTTATTTTACATTTCGGTTTTTTAGTGTTTCTGCAAAAATTACATTCTGCAATTGTAACTTTTCGGCAAACTTAGCTATCGGTATAACATATTCGGCATTTAAACTTTCGGCAAAAATATTTTCTAAAAACCTATCCCCACCCTCTACACGCATTCCCGAAGGAGAATGAAAGGAGATTTTATTCTTGATCGAAGCAAATCGCTAGCAGTGTCATAAAAAAAATTATATTTCTCTTGAATCAAGTGGATTCGACTTGCTGCTAAGATATCTTTTTATCAGTGTATCTAGCAGTAGAAAAAGATAGGTGTGGTAAGACATATATCTGGTTTTTGAAAAATATTATTCAAGTTAATTCTTTCTTGTTTTACACCTTAATATACTTCACATCATGATTTAAATAAAATAAAAGCTGACAAAAAAAAATATTGATTTTGGTCCTTTCATTTACTTTTAATTTCATAACCAGCTTACATTCGTTTTGCCTTATTGCCTTACCATGTAAAAATCATTGCAAAGTGATACAAATAACACATCCAATGACAGATGCCCAACTGACAACAATAACTTGTACGCAATCAATAACCATTACCCACTCCCACTCAAAAAACTATCCCAAAAAAAAGAAACTACTTGCTCGCTGTCCTCAGTCTCCCGCAACGTGCAGCCACACAGCATTAACGACTGATTACCGTGCTTTTTGCATCTACCGAATACACATAAACTCTCGGTACACCGCGCCGAGTGATACGTTATTTCCTCTTACTCGTCGCTCTCGCCACGGTTACAAAAAACTCCCCGAAATATATATCGGCGACGAAACGGGCATCAGCACAAATCTCACTGGGCGCGCAAAAAGAACGCGCACAGGCACACGGTATATATAAAAGCCGTGCTGACATCTCTCCCGATCGAACTTTCATCTCCTTAAAACTCCGAAATCCGTGGCCCTGCTGCAAAAGAAACGCGCGCGCGCACCTCTTCTCGTTAACGATCGCGCATGCGCGCGCTTTGTCGCGTGTCGCGAAACCTCTTTTTTCCCCCGTGTGCGCGCGCATGCCCAAATCCGCGCGCGCGCTTTTTGCGCAGGCGCAGAGGGGCCGAATACAGCTGCGCGCGCCATTTACGGCTCTAGCCGTATGTATCGCGTTTTTTGCCTACGATCGATCGCGGCCGATCAATCGCCGATTAATTTAAGCGGGTAAACATTCTCTCTCGATCGGTCGGCTCTTGAGGTACCGTTGATGCGCGGCGAAGGCGATTGACACGAATACGTCGCATTAAGGCGCGGGAGAAAAAAGGGTTTCAGCGAAGGGGGTTCGCTCTCCAATCAGATCGAGACACGCGGCGGCGGCGACGGCGAATTCGTTAATTTTTATTGCCACGGGTGTATATAGTGTGTTATATTTTTATCGATGCTATTGATACGCGCGATGCTGGTGTATGGAGGAAGAGAGAGAGAGAAAAAGAGATTGAGGAGAGTGTTGAGAGAGGCGGTCGGGGAAAAAGAGAAATGGGGGTTTGATGGGTGTAAGTCGAGTGTACATATTTTTTAAGACGCGTAATTGTGGTCCTGTTAGTGTCAATTATATATGGTATAAGAACTAAAGGTTTATTGGGAGTGCGTTACGTTATGGTAAAAAGAAATTTTACAAGGTTCGAACGATGAGGCGAATGTTAATATTGTATTATTGAGAAGCCAAACGTTTTGTGGCAAGTGGTTTACTCAATCGAACGTCAAGCTTCTAACATTATTTGTACAAAGCTTTTCTAATAGAAATAGGTGAAAATGCAGTTACATTAAGATATATCCTTTACGCAGACGATTTACGTCAAACCAAACAGTCATCGGCGTATAACTATATAATAAAAATAATTAACTACACTATAATATTCCGGGAAACTAAAAGGAAATACAATATTTACCGAACCGTATTATTACAGCGTATCTCTGTTATTAAAAAATATTTAACTGCTTTCATCCGCACAACAATTGCAATTAAACACAGTCTCTGCAAACAAAGATTCTTAGGAAAAAAGAAAAATCGCACCACGATCACGCATTCTATTGTAATCCACTTATAGGTGCGCGAACAAACACACATTTGTCGAATGAAAATACGCGTTTCCGAGAAAGTATACGGAATACATGATTTTTTTCCTTCGCTTCTACGCCTGTGTTGGCTTTTTCCTATCAAAAGATCGTTAAAATAGCCTTCCACGAAGATTTCGGGTGCTATATTAATGACAATGGTATATATAAACTGGAACGACCAGCACACGTGCGTCTCGCGTCTTATAATATGTAAAACAGACGAGGAAAGACAAACTTTTGACGTCGGAAGTGGGATGACAGAGAGAGAGAGAGCCATTGAATTCACCTTACAGATATTACACACATACGCACAGGTGTCTTCTTTGCTTTCTCGCGCGCGGAGACTCAACGCACACACGTGCTGCCTATGCATGTAACGCGCGCATGGCAAGAAAGTAAGTATTACGTACGTAACGAACTTTGCGTATATAAAATACACGCGCGTGAGCGATAACCGCAGGAAGTAATGACTATTGAACGGTTTTAAACCGTCTCTCTCTCTCCCTCTTTGTGATGTATATTCGCGCGGCAGATTATCAAACATCGTTCGCGTTTATTGTGCTTCTCGGAATCTTAAATAAAATTATTTCCGTCGGATTAGTTTTCAATATGTATTAAACCTTTTTTTGTGTGTTCTTTGTTCTTCTCCCCCGCGTTATTATTCTCTGCACTGGTGTTTAAATATTATTCCCTGCTTTTTATACCCGATAACACGCGCGCTGGATTACCAAGAGTTCGGGCCTGTGTTTTTAAAAACATTGGAACACGATAATGACGATTTTCATTGAATGAATAGCCAAGTAATATATCAGGAATTGGTATTCGTGAATCGTAAGTTGTACTACACTTCATCTATGTACTATGCAAACAAGTGTCTGATTACAACCGGTTTCTATATATATATGAAATACTTAATTGGTTGTTGAAAGTAATTTTTCTTTTATCGCTTCAAATTATTTTTGTCTCATCGTCGCATGACTTTTGTTGTCACATGTTCTTTGTATATACGTTAGGCAAACGAAAATCTATGAACCGTAAACTATATATATGTATTATTCTTATAAATTACTAATAATAAAAATGTGATCTCACGTAATTTTACATCACCGACCCGATATCCAGAAACATATATCCACTATATAGTATTCGACACCTCCAGCACGCACACAGCTGTATAAAATCCTAATTAAAATTTAACCGCGTACACCGTGCTTAACAAATCAAGCGTGTAATATAACCACTGCCAATCCAGCCGCAGCAGCAATAAATCCTCTATCTCCGATCTCACAACAATTTACGCAACCGATTATACCCCAGCTTACACATATACTCCCAGGCCCCGAAAAGCACCGTCGCATTCCCCGTATCTAACTACTCCTTAACGCCATCAAACGTATTTACACTCGCCGTTTCCATACGTCGGACAAATTGGCTGATCTTTTTTTTCACATAGACCGCGCGCGGCTTAATTTATATATATACGCATTGCGGGAACGTGAAATTCCAAGATTCTCACAGCACAATGCGGGCGCGAGTGTGTGTACGCGATATTAAAAAGCCCGCGGCTTCGAGACGCAGATGCGTATCGTATATATATATACGTGATGTCGAAGAAACCTATAAATGTACAAGTATATATAGAGGAGTAGAAGAGGATAGGAGAAAGGATAGGAAATGGTATTAGAGAGGAGTTAGGACACCTGCCGATGCATATTCATGCCGATCATCCGTGCCGCGCAATGATGCGAGTGTTGTATACGCAAAGTATGGAGGTACACGTGTGGATTTGATGGGCGAGGAAGTGGAACCGGAAGATTCTGCTGGTTCCGTTCGACGACGTTGAATTATAGACGTACCGGATGTTTTATAAGGACATAAATCGAATCGATGTAGCGTGGGAACATCTATAACTTAATTTATAATAAAAAGTTCGATTTTATATTTATTAGACATGAGAATGGAATTCGGTAGGAGTTATACCTATACTATTCCGTCAAGATAGTCACGTATTTTTGGAAAATTTTCGAAGGGAGCAATGACTCCCATAGCCATTGTACGTAGGTATTACTTCATATAAGGTACCGAAATACTAGGTCACACGTTTTCATGTTTGTTTTAACGATAAATCGGTCGGATTTAGAAATCAAGTATGGCTCGCGCGATACACAGCGCTATGGTCTCCAGGTGTTCGGTTCTCGTTTTCCAAACAGATTGTTAATCAAATTTATACAAATCACTCGATAAAAATCTCGCGACGCTTATCAATATATTGTGTAGCTGCATGTATATGAGGAAATATACGAGACGACAGTATAGTAGGTATCGTATGCTTTATTTTTACGAAAAGCTGGAAGTAATTATTTAACGGCTCTCTCGTAATAATACTGATCGAAGCGCGCATGAATAACAAATACACGTCGAAAACCTGTCGAAAAATCCGGCCTTATTGAGACGCAATCTGTCACGTGCGCGCGACCCCTCGAAAAAACGTCCTAAGAAAATGCTCGTCAAGAGTGGCGGTCACGTAAGCCCGTTCGCGGATAATATTTCACCTACTTTTCGAGCCACACATATACAAAATCTTTATTGCGCCTGCGCGCGGTCACCGTAATCAATGCTTTTAAAGACATTTAATTAACTCGCGTATATGTATATCGAGTGACTTCTCAGAATCGCGTTTCCATGTTAATTCGACTCACTCAATGACGATGGAACGTTCGAGAGAGAGAGAGAGAGACCGGAGAACGCAGGAGACATGAGGCAATTTATTTGAGGTGCACGGGAGGAAAAAACATTAAACAAAGTCGCGGACTCTTGTAATTGTTTATATCGCGTTTATGCAAATTCGCGCTAAAAGGAACTGATCGTTGAATTTCCTTCGCGCGCGCGCAAGCCTCATGCGCTTGCGCGGTGACGCGTGAGTGCAGCGTTTGGACAGGTGTATACATATTGCCGTGTGCGATCAGCCTTCGATTCGTAATTGTATTGTATATATAAATAAAATGGAAAAACTCGGGGTAATTTATGGTGTTAATTTAAATAATGTCGCGTTTGGGCTTACTTTGTTTTCGATGAAAAATAATATATAAGATACATAAAAATTGTGTAAAATGTATTTGGAATTTTATAAGAAGAATAGATATACAAAAAGATTGCGAGTCTATCTCTTACTTAAGCTTATGACCGAATTTCGGAAAAAGGTTATAAAAATATTGCAATATTTTGTTCTGTATATATCCATATATACAAATAAATACAATTCAAATCATTGTTACTACAACTTATCGTGCGTAGTATTTATGAAAATTTTTTTTTAATTGTGCATCAATATTCATTCAAAAAATGTTTATATTGGAAGCTTATCAAAGAATGATCGCGTTTTTTACTTAAAAAAATATTTGGTGTACTTATAATTGACTCACCATGAAACTGAATGTTCGATAATGTTTATAAAATGTTTACACTAAATCTCGAAGTAATCTAAACAAGGGTTATTTTTAATGTAAATAACTCACGCAATCTGAATAATCGCGATGGCCGAAATAATATAATTGAAACGAAAATATTTCTTTTGATTAAGAATTTATCAGGGCTATCAGTGAATCAGTCTTACTGATTCACGCATTGTATATATTTCTTACACTTAATTATAACATTGAATATGCTGAGCTGTAGAACAACGACGCTCTTTAAATAATGAGCAAGTATTTTAAAAGAGTGCTGTAAAAGTATTAAATGATAATAAACAATATAATAGGATACGGAATATTATAACAATAGCAGTAACTTATCGTCCAGTTATTTAATAAAATAGATTAAATAAAATTAAAACGTGGAAAAAACATTCTGTGGATACAACCACAAGCATTTTCATTAATCCTTATGCTAAATTAATTCGCCTAATACTCGAAAGACAAATATAGCACACATACACACACATCCCCAAAAAACCCTTCCACATACACACGAGCCCGATTCCAACGACCTCGCGTTCAAAAACCTCGCTCTTAACCGCAACTTCCAAGCCTCTCTCTCTCTCTCTCTCTCTCTCTCTCTCTCTCTCTCTCCTTCGCGATATCGCCTCCTGATAACCACCTGACGGTCTCCTCCCCTTTGAACTCGAAAACCGAGCTACATCCTCTTTGCCCGAACCTCGCCTCTCGCACCGAAAACGAGCTAGCAATATATGCGGTTTCCACTCGCGTCTCTTCTGTACCACATAACATAAAACATTGTTTCAAGCTCTCTCTCTCTCTCTCTCGCTCTGCGGTCACGATTCTCTCCGATTGTTGCCCTTCCGCCTCTCGTTATGGGCGCGCAGCACGCGCGCGGATACGTGTCATTTGCGCGCATGTGTCGCGCACTCTCTTCCTCCCTTATGTATTAGCAGCAGCAGCAGCAGCACATGTGCGATGCCCACGCGTCAGTTTTTTGCATTGTGATTAGAGAGACTCGCTCTTTTTTGCGCAAGCGAGCAAGCGCGTGGCACGGCGGTTTTTAGAAGGAGGAGGAGTTGTTCTTTTTTGGCGAGGTAGGTACTATATTGACGATGTGCGGATAACTGCTGTCGGTGATTTTTACGGCGATTCCTTTTTTTCTTGGTTAGGCATTGTATGTGTGAGGAGGAGGAGGAGGAAGAGGTAGGTATACGCGAAGGTTTTTTGTTTTCAGGATAAAGGGTGCGCGCATGCAGGGTTGGCGCTGAAGCAGCAGCAGCTTTTTTATATTAGGAGGAGGATGCGCGATTTCGGCATTGTGCTGGCGCACATGACGGCGCGTATATAGTGCAATGGAGCTGCTGCTCCTGCTGCTGCTTTTGTTTTGTTTTTTTGAGGGGGTATTTGCATAATGTTAAGTAGGTAAAAAAAGACGTATTGTGTGGATTAAGTATAGGGTTGAATTTTGGAGTTCTATTATGGAATTTTCGAAGAATCGAAGTTTTGGATTAACTATTATATATAGATCGAATATACTACTTTATTCGGTTGATCAAACAAATTTTTAGTAAACCAAGAGAGAGTACAATAACCATATTTTTAACGTATTATCAAAGAACTTATATCAATAATTGCTTGGAATGTTTAGGTCCCTATCTGCGTCGGAATATTAAGTAGCGAATTGAAGATTCGCTATATATGTATAGTTTCATAGAATCTCATTCAGGACGTTATACTAGTAATGTTGTCTTACCCGCGAAATATCGATATACAATCGTGACAATAGAAATTAAATATTTTACTTCTTATATACCTTTGAGAAGAATCAATTCTACTTTTTGTATTTGTACGTAATATCTGAACCAACCAGAAAATTCGGCAATAACATCTCCACAATACATCTACTTCCTCTTGAACGTTCAATTTTAATTATCATAGTACTTAGATTGCTCTATAATAAATATAAGAATATGAAAATTCACTATTTCAATTGACCAGTTAACTTATATTGTACACATGTGTACAATTTTCAACTGTAGTATTTTTTTTAAAATCGATTCCAGTTTTTCCTGCTACACACGCTCTGTGAAATTAGTATTTCAACAATGAAAAATACGCAGTATAAAAATTTCGCAATTCAACTACACAAATAATTTTAACACAAATTGTGTGACGAATTTGCTTATTTAACACAAAAACTTGTATTAACGAATTTAATGACAAACCGAATGTATACGTAGCAGGAAATCAACTCACTTTAAAGTGACGGCCCCACTGGACAATATAAGAATAAAACCAACTTCTTTTTGTTTCAAATTTTTTGCGACAGTAATGAATATTAGACCATAATACGTACAATATAATTTGACTGAGTTATGGTAAAAGTACATCATATATGTACGAAAAGAAATCGAGTCAATTCTGGTATTGCATGATATATGTATACAAATTTGAATAAATTTCTCAATTTTGGTATATGTTTAAAAATTGGCATAAAACCGTGTTTTCGAATACTCTATTGAAATTCGAACTAGAATAATGAAATTTAATTTTAATTTGCTTGTTCCAGTTTTAGCACGAAAATTTGAAAAAATCCCACCAGTTATTAACCGGTCAATAGTAATATAAATCATTCATTATATGATAGATACAATTGAATTTTCCTATTTTAAAGGTAGAGTGGAATTATGTGCTATTGCAATATTGGAAACCCATTACTTTATAGCAATGAAGAGTCGACTTATCACCGTATTTTCACAATCTCACATTTATAGAGAGAAAACCTCACTTAACAGCTAGTAACATTAGGTACTTTCTGCACGAAAAAAGAGAAAACCGTTTCTTCCTTACCCAATAGAATCGAGCGCTATTCTTTACCGATAAGTTAAAAACATTCTATTTAATAATAAGACCTAAGTATATACGACCAGCTCAACAGTACCTCATCCTGCCTTCATTCATATTCATCCACACCCTCAGTATATACCATTATACTACTTCGCCACTATACCTAATCCACCCACTCTGCTCCGCATAAAAGCAGCGCGTAACAGGTACCTACCTGCTCTCTCTATTTCTCTCTCTCTCTCTCCTCTCTTTCCTCACAGCACGCATATCCATACGCAACAGCTTGTATAACGCTGCGTATAAAATCCACACACACACACACTGCAGTATATGCTTTAAAAAGGAACCAGCAGAGAATGAAAGCAAAGGAGAGAGAGTGAGAGAGAGAGAGAGAAAGAGATGTCAGAACTACTATATACGCACGTATAACACACCTCTCTCTCTCTCTCTGCCCGCACCATCTGTTGCCTCTCGCGCAACGTCTTCGTGGCTTCGCGCGCGACGACACACACGCACCATATGCGCGCTCTCCAGAACTGCCCAAGAGAGAGAGGAGAGGAGAGATTATACGGCCGACAACGCGATTCCTCGCGTTCATTACACTTATTTTATGCGCGAGAGGCGCGCGCGATTTGGAAGACATTTGCGAACGGTGCGCTGCATTCATATACGGGGTATAGGTATGTGGGTGATAGAGAGGGAATTCCGAACGAGCAGTTCGGGATTCCGCTGTCGAGTAGTAAATACTTCGGAGCGCGTGGCTCATGGCATTCGAAGGGATTCCGATGTCTGTCGATCGATGAGGGTTTATATACAGTGAGAGCGCGGGTTAGTATAGAGAATTTGGAATTTTACGCTTTTTTGGAAGTTTAGAAACGGTTTTTGAGTCTATAAACGGTTTATTGGTGCGTCAATAATCTAGTTAACTCGTTGTTGTACTCCTATACAGACGTGTAACTTTTTTCACGTTTTCTCGCTCAACGTCTATATTATTGCGAACATTAAAACTGTGCATACCTATATTATTATAGGGCTGCACGAGAGCGAGACAATACAATATTTTTGCAATTATTGTCTCGCTCTTGAAAATTCTTGAAATGTTCTCTCTTGTCTTGGTCTTGTCAATCAATATGAAAAGTATTATTGTCTTGTCTTGAAATTCTTGATCATATTGGAGTTACGCAGACATGGGACAAAAAACGAGTCGATTGTTTAAAAAATTAGAGGTCCACGTAGAAGAGAAAGGCGCGTAAACGTAAAATAGTAAGTTTTTTTAAAACATATCGTTATTTACTAGGTGGTCGTCAGCAACTACTGAACTTTATTGAGTTACGATTCTTTCGATAAATCATTACGATTAGAAAATGTTAAGTTATTTTCAAGACAAGACAAGATTCTTTACATCCTTGACACCATAATCTTGATATTGTATCGGAAACTGTATAGCAATGTTGTATCGATTATTGTCTTGAATATTGAGGCAAGACAATACAATATCAAGATTAATCTTGCTATATCGTGCTATGTTCTAGTACCCTGTTTGTTATTAGAATTAATTAAAGTTCATTCGATTTTAATAAATTTCAATAAACTTGAATTGTCAATTTTCGGCAGGGTGGTATAACAAAAGTTACCCACTTATCTTTATATTTAACATCAAACATTAAATTACACCTCCAATTCCCGGGTATTTACCATCTATTTGTTAGATCGCCAGATAAAAATTCACTAACCTGCACCCAGCTCGACCGAAATTACCATACTCGTTACAACCCTCTCTCTCTCTCTCTCTCTCTCTCTCTCTTTCTGACTGCACCCGCCGCCTCCCCCGACCCTATCCCCAAAAAGCGAAATCCAAAACCCCGCGAGCTCACCTTTAAAAAGAAAAAGGAACGACGAGGAAGCCAACGCAGCCCCGTAAAATCGAACAGTTCATTACCATCAAAATTAAGCCAGACCCGACGCTCGGAGAGAGGGAGAGAGGCACTGCAGCAGCAGCAGCAAGTATATATACGTACCAACTCGAACGAGAAAAAATAAATCCCCACAGCTGTCACTCGCTCTTACGCACTTGCAGCGCGCAGAAGCTCTCTTTCGAGAAAAATTAGCATACCCCAAAAGCCAAAAAAGCACCCGCGTGCGCTCGCGCAATTCCGATCGATCTTTATATACATACGCTCCTCCGCCTACGCCGCGCAGCAACCTATCAAGATCGGCCCTCTTTCGCTCTCTCTTTTGTTCCCCCCGGACAATGACAGATGAAAATTATCTCCATCGGTGCATACATATATATACGCAGCGCATAAGACGCGTGCAGCATATATACGCCGCTGCTGCTGCTGCTCCCTCTCTCTTTTACCTGGCCACGCGACCACGGGACGCGTGCCGTGCGCGAGCGAGCGAACGAACGGGAGAGAGAAACAGTTGGTTTGGCACTTCGTTCCGCTAAATAGATCGCCCCTCTTTCGAAAACCTCGACGTGCTTCCTCCCTCCGCGCGTGTGTATGTGATGCATGCGCTGCTGCACCGCACGCGGACGGCCCATCTGTTTGATGCGCTCGCGCGCGGGGCCCGAAAAGTAATTTTCTCGAGAGGCGCATCACCGACGAAGAGAAAGAGACAGAGAGAATAAGACAGCAGCAGCGTAGTATAGGCGCTTTTCGGGAAAATTTATTGGGAAGTTGTTTGGGTTGGGGATGAGTGGTGGACGTTGTGGATATATAACTGGATTTTTCTAGGGGATTATATTGTAGGTGTGAATTTTGAAGTAAAGTATATGGGTGGAAGTAGAGAAGCCGTTTGTGGTTTCGCAAAAGGCCTATAGATTTCGTGCTCGGCTTATATCTATAGGTAGCTAGGTAGTTAAGGCTGCGTGGTTGTCGGGTCTAGTTAACCGTGCGTCTTTCGTGATGTATAGAGTATAGAAGAATGGTGCTGTGAAAGGAAGCATACTTTGAAATTGGGTTCTCGGCCCGGTCCATACATCTCCAAAAAAAAAAATGGAATCACGCATATGCGCGACAGTAAGCATGTCGACTATTTTAAAAAGTCTCACACCTATAACATGAAAAGCAAGTTGATTAATTAAAAAAATCTACTCTTGTAATAGTATAGGTATGTGAGTATATGATATTAGATGATTATGACTCATGAATTGTAAAATGTTCTTTGTTATAGAAAATGTCAAAATTTTTTATGGCTGAATGAAATATAGATTCTTTTTTAGTGTCTTTTTCGTATATATTAGACACTTATGATTCTCAATCCTTTCATATACAATAAACTTAGATTCTAATACATGACTTTCCTCCGAAACGCCATATTAAATTCATACAAAAAGCATCAACAAATTTTTCTTTTATATACGTATACATCTCTTCGAGAGAAAGGATTCGCCCCTCTACAAAAGAATTCCATTATAGGCCTATCGCAGCAAAATACAAATTCAATGGGATTCTAATCAACGTGAAATTTCCCTATCTAAGCGTTATTTCCACTCGCCCGAACTTGATTTCCTAAACCCTATACACACACAAACACACACACTGGTTACCTATTCATATATCTCCTCATTTCACCTCACTTTCCACGAAATTCAAATACACCAGCCAACTTGACATCGCTTCTAATACGCAGTTTCGTTATTACCATAAGAATACACGCACCCTCCTACGATAAATAATTATAGAGTCTAATTTTTTGATTTCCAAAGACCGACGAGCGGCTGATTTATGGGGGGATGATGCGCGCACCTATGTATATTATACGATACATCGAGGGCGCGCGCGGCCATCTGACGCCTGTTAAAATGGTCAACGGACAAAAAACCGAGAGCTTAACTTTTTTCGGAGCATAATGCATTAATTAATTTTTTAAACTATACGCGGCAGACCCGGCGACAAGGATTTTTCGGAGAGTGCATATATACGCGTGGTAAGGTGGTAAGTATAAATACGAGTAGCGCGAAACGGTTCTCGGAAAGAAAGTGAGTCTGAACGCGCGCGCGCCGCGAGCATATGTCGTCGGTGCGCGAGTGTAAAAAAAGATGTTGCGTAATGTGGGGGAAAATTGCGGGGCTACTGCGCGAACAGCGGTGTTGTGGCGACTTGGTCAAAATTTCGTTGCAAAAGGTTTTTGGGTTTGGTGAAAATGTCACGGGTCGTTGCGGTTTTTTGGGGCAAATGTAATTTTATTCGTTGGTAATTTCGTATGCAAAATACGTAGGTATATATAAATAGATCATGCGTATATAGATAATTGAATGAAAATCAATCCTGTACTCAATATTCACTTCTACGACAAAAATCGACAAATGCGACACAATTATTTTCATATGAAATTGTAGGTATGAGCAAATCCCAGAAACTTTTAAACTTTGTTAACTCCAAAATTATAGATTTAAAAGGCTTATAACTCAAGTTCTTTGCAAAGCATATGGCTGAACCAAAGCTTAAAATGTTCAGTTTTCAATAGAGTGATAAAAAGAAATTTTGAATAATGATAGACGAATACTTTTTTTTTAAATATCACTTATTATTATTGCCAAATTGTTACAGCTCTTTAGATCGATGTGCTACCTACCAAGAATAGCCCAGAGATAAGAGTTTTTATTTTCCAATACCTATTCAAGAAATAAAAAGTTAAAATCTCTTATACATGGGCTATTTTTCATGTCACATCGATCTGCCAGGGCTTAAATTGAAACTTTGGTGATAAAGAAAAGGCTCTAAAAATATAGAAATAATAAGTAACCTTTTTTCTAGATCGAAAAACACGTTAACATCACCAAAAGTCACCACTTATCTCGCTTTTTTGTTATTTTTTTTTTAAAGTCTTCCTCTACCATTAAGTTAAGTTCTGTTTTATTTTATACATCTGAGCACACACCCCACTTTATTCTCTTGGTGCATAATATACTATTTTCTTATGGGAATTTAACGTGAGAAAAATGAACGGAAAGTAGTCAATGATGATTAACCAATAGCAAGCTATTAAAGGTGATCAAAAATATTCCACAAAAAAGCGATTAAAGTAGAAAAAAATGACTAAAAATGAGCGATTTTTTCCGAATTCACGTAATTCAATCATTTTTGGTAATTTTTCGTGATTTTCTAATGCACGTAACTTTGAGCCAATTTGGCCGATTTTAACGATTAACCTCTCAAATTAAAGCTCTCTTCTTCTACTTTAATTGCCTCTTTTGTAGAATACTTTTTATCACCTTTAATAGTTTGCTATTAGTTAATCATCAGTGATTATACTTTTCGTCAATTTTTCCATGTTAAATTCCGATAAGAAAGATAGATTTTTTTCTAAAACGGTGACACAAGACCGCTTCCTAATGTTCGCGAGCGTTTTCGTATATTTTATGACCTATATCAAATGAGAACAACCTTATCACAAAAGTGTGCCTTCAAAACAAATTTTGACATGATTTGAGGACGTTATAATGGCTACTTTTCTGCAGATTTCCTCATATACTTGCACTTTAAAAATATTTTCAGTTATAAAATTTCATATTTCTCAACAACGACGCTCCACCATAAAATCATAAACCCTATAAGCAAAGCTCGCCCCCCAAGCATCACACACAGTAGACAAAGACCTTCAGACCGTTAACTCGCACGTGGTCCACTCCTCTTCGTAGAATCTCTCTCGCTTAACGCATCTATCATCGCTCGCCCCCGCGCTCTCATAATACGCACCGTTTTTCTTTACATCGCCTGCGCGTAGGTACACATCGCTCTCTTTTTCCATTCTCCCCTGCCGATCACAACCGATGCGCTCCGAAACGTCATGTGGCGCGTTAATTGAACGCGAGAGAGAGAGAGATTCTGCGTTGTTCGCGTATCACCTATGTATATAGGTAAGAGACGATGAAGAAAGGACGATTACGGCTTTTATCGCGTGATGTTCGCGCGGGGGCGGAGGGGTGGGAGAGTGTACAAGGGGGCACCAATCGAGGGGTGTGAGAAAAAAGGGAGGCGGAGTGAGGGTGCGCGGATGGAGATTTTGGAGAATAGAGGTGAATTTATGGTTTGGCGATTAGATGGGTGTAATAAAAGGCGAGCGCGGACGTGGATTTCGAAAAGAGACGATGAAAGTATAATTGAGTTTTGATGCGTTTAATTTACGAATTTCATCGAACAGGCGGTAGGTTTTATTTTGTTTCACCGCGCAGAATCGATATTTCGCCAAGACCTAAATACGTAAAGGCACATACGTTGCAGGCCAATCTACCGACAATTAATAACCCGCTGAGCTTTTTACATAATTTATAAATAATCCAATCAAGCGCCGCAGCGTCAGCCCCCTTATCAATAAATCATTACCTCATGCGCGATGTCCACAAAAAATGCGCTTACTAGACGATTTATGAATAACCAATGAGGCCTACTCGCGCTTAATGCGCAACACCCGCACCGCCTCATTAGATTTTCCCGCGTGCTCGCACTCGCCCGATCGAGGCTCGTTTATGAATAATCCAGGCGAGCGACGCCGCGCGGGAAAGTGTTGCAAAATTACGCTCTAATCTAGAAATGCGCGCACTCGTGTATCGTGAAATCTTTACGCGGCAGCGCTCAGCATGATTGGAAAGCACTGTCGTTTTCATATGTGGAAGGAGGGAGAGGCGGGGGTTTATTAATTTTCTTAATGGCGCGTGTATGTGGGAGTAGTGTGACAGATTGCGTACATAGCGTGAAGCTCGGTGGTATAGCGGCTGTCCGATTGAATCTGTTATGCGCCGCGCATGTTTTCCCGTGACGAGCTTTTTTGTCGCGCTGATGGTAGGTTGTATATATAGGGTGATGGCCGAGGGAATTGCAGCGGTGAGCGATGGAGTAGTGGTTCGATTATTGAGTGGGTCATCGTGGGACAGTATATTATTCGTTTTTTATGTACTGGATATGATTTTTATAGTGTAGAGTTGAAGATTCGAAATGGAAATATAGCTCAACGCGAAATTATAGCAATAATAAATAAATATTTTTAAATTTGCTCTAATTTTTCGATTTTATTATTTTTTAATATTTTAACAGGGTCTTTATATATAAGTTTTTCTCAAGTAATATTTTCTTTTATCTTTTTTTATGGAAGATCCGATAATAAAGTGGAAAAAAAAGATTAAATAATGAAAAATATTCTACAAGTATAATAAATCATTGTATTTTCCAAAACCTACAAATTAATGGTAAAACCCACTCACCAACCTCGCCGCCTCTCAAAAATAAAAAAAACTCGCGCGATTCCGCGGGCGCGTGGCGACAAAACCTGCACGCGCGAAAAAAGTTCGATATCGATCCGTGGACAGGCAGCAGGACACACATCTGCGCGTCGCTCGACACCCTAATGAATCCTCAGGAGAGAGAGAGAGAAAGACACTTGACGGCAATTACGCGGTCGAGGGCTTATCATCGCAGGAAACAGGTATAACACGCGACCGGCGCGCGATATATACCAACCGGACCTCGCGCACAACTGTTCAAACATTCCTTCGTGCGGGTTGCTCGATCGCGAGTGTATTTTTTTTTTTTATATTACGTGCAAATCGAACTCTGTATAAGACGTTGCCTAAAGAAGGCGAAAGTTTGTGGAGAATAGGAATAGGATGAGTCTGAAATAATGGTTTAATTGTTTAACATGTTCAAGTTTCAAAATTCTGATTATTTTTTATTAGTTTAGTAGAATATTAGTAAGAATGATCTATTTTCTATTAACAATTCTTAGTTATCTCTTTTTATTTTTTCATACAACAATATCTTACGTAAACATAGTATTTATTCAATTATTTAAACTAAATTTAAAATATTAGTTATTTGTAGTTCTAAGTATAAATATCATAAGAGTATTTGTTAAACACAAATTGAAATTTCCCGCTTGTTCTAACGCCGCCAACTTGAATCGGTAAAGTCTCGAACCATCGACTCATCAGCTGATTCTTATCATCAGGAGGTAAACAGTGTCCTGCAGAACAGCAGAATTGCAGATTGCAGCCGACACCGAACACGTGTGGTGCAGATGCAGTGGCTGACTGGGAGCCGCTTCTTATTTATTTTAACCAGAATTTAACGTTAAAACAATGAATTTGTTACCAAAATCACATCAGGAATTCAGCAAAGCTGATTACTGGAATACGTTTTTCAAAAAGAGAGGAAAGAAGGCCTTCGAATGGTATGTTTCTAATTTGTTTATACTTTTAATCTTCTTTGACATACAATTTTTTCTCCATCATGTAATATTTTTCATCCAGGTATGGAGAATTTCCTGAATTGAGTAGTTATTTACTCAAATATATCAAACCAAAGGATGAAGTTCTTATAGTTGGTTGTGGAAACTCAACATTAGGAATGGATCTTTATGATGTTGGATACAAGTTAGTAAAAATATATACTTGTTCAATATACTCAAGTATACATCATAAAGTAAATTGACTATTCTTCCAGAAATGTAGTAAGTATTGATGTTTCACAAGTTGTCATTAAGCAAATGCAAGAAATGAATAAAAGTAAAAGGCCTGACATGGTCTTTGAACAAATGGATGCCACAAAAATGACTTACGACGATGGAAAATTCAGTGTAGTTCTGGATAAGGGTACATTGGATGCTCTCATGCCAGACAGCGATGAAGCTACAACTAATCTTATTAATAAGTATTTTGAGGTTTGTATTTGATAAAAGAAAAACTTATCTATCTGCTTCATTATTTCATTTTTATATTAATAATTGTACTGTTTTTAGGAAATTAAAAGAGTCCTGAGAAATGGTGGAAGATATATTTGCATATCCCTCTTACAAGAACATATATTAAAAACACTTGTCACAAGTTTCTCATCATCATTTGCCTTTCGTATAGTGCACTGTCAAGATGCAGAAATCAAAGCAAAAGAGCAAGATGAAAGTCCCATGCCAGTATTCATGACTGTATCTACAAAATTTATGAAACTACCACAGCCAGTAAGAATAATTAATGAGTGCCTATTTTTCTTCAATTTCATATCACTAAAACTAATTTTATTGACTTACCTTTTCATTTTGATTTTTAAGGTCTTAGAAATGGTCTTAGCAGAGGGTCCCCCAATAAGATTATCTAATGTACAGGAAGTAATAAATAATGTGATATCAACTCAGGAAGCTGCATCTCTCTGTAATAGTCTTCATAAAAGTAGTGTGGCAAATGAAGGAGAAGTATCTCTTGATTTATATAAACCAGGAGATAAAGAGCCGAGATATACAATATACGTTCTAGATCAGTTAGTGGTGAAAGAAAAGAAATCTTATGCAGCCTTTATTGTACCGCAAGGCAGGTAAATTAGCACATGTTTATTTTTAAATTATATCTTAATAACAAAGACAAATACTTATCAAGAAAATTTACTATTAATAGGGAAACTGACTGGCTGTTTAGCACAAAAGAAGGTAGACAGCAGTTATTAAAGTCAGCACAGCATGATAGATTAGCTATAGTTATACTAAGAAGAGGACAAAGTTTTGAAAGTCTTGATGCTGTTAAAAATGAACTTGCAGACAGTGTAAAAAATTTTGCCCCTTTAGGTTTATCAAAAACACAAATTCCTTTTTTATCATTAGGCTCAGATATTGGAAATAGGAAAATTCTTTATCAAGGAAACAGTAAAATTAGTGGACCATTTGTCATTGAAGAAATTGAAACTGAAAATGGTCTGTACAGAAGACTAGTGTTTTTGAATAACCAATTTGTAATCCAGAGTGAAGCAAAGTTAAAACAAGGTATAAATATATTATTTTTTATAAATTGAAAAATAATATGAGTTCTATATTTAAATTAATAACTGTTATCTTTTTTAGTTACATCAAGGAGAAAGAAGGTGAAATATGTGGTAGATCCTCACTTTGTTGCCTGTGACCACCATCTTTACATGTCTGTTGGTTTAAAAAGTGCCTTAAAAAATAAGGACATTGGAGAAATTGTAATAATTGGTCTTGGTGGTGGAGGATTATGTACTTTTATTCGTCATTATATTACACAGGTTATTTAAATTTTTATAACAAATAAATATGTTATCTTTTGTGATAATTTAAAGAAATTGTAAAAAATTTAATACTATAAAAAAATATTTTTATTATATTTCAGGCAAAAATTACGGCTGTCGAAATTGACGATGCAATTTTAAAAATAGCAACAGATTATTTTGATTTAGTTCAAGATGATAAACTAAAAGTTGAAATTTCTGACGGTATAGAATATTTAAAAAGTTCTGCGACTCAAGGAAAAAAGTATGATGCAGTACTTTTCGATGTAGATAGTAAAGATCCAAGTGTTGGCATGAGTTGTCCACCCAAGCAATTTGTCGAAATTGAATTTTTGAAAACAGTTAAAGATTGTTTGGTAGATGACGGATTCTTCATTTTAAATCTTGTTGCCAGAAATGAGAAACTTCGTAATCAAGTCGTTAACGATTTAAGAAATATTTACAAGTTTGTAACTTCTTACAAAGTAGCTGAAGACGTTAACGAAATTATCTTTTGTTCAAACAAAGAAAATGATTTTAAAGACTGGAAAAACTTGGTACAGGAATCTGCAGATGTGTTGAATACGCAGGCAAAATCAAAGAATCCTACTTCAGACGAACTTATTGATGTTACTTCATTGTTAAAAAACTTGAAAATCGAAAAGTGATTGGCGTACCACAATTATTGTATACATTTTTATTTAAATTGTATATGTGTATATATTGTGAATATAAATTTTATACATAAAAATATTACTGAAGTGATAGCGAAAACTTAGTTTTAATAAATTTCGTATAAAATAAAATAAAATGTTTTTGTTTAGTAAATCATTTATCTCACAAATTTTCAAGATATTTAATTAATTTTATGTAGGGAGGAAAAGAAGGTGTGAAATAATATCAAGCACATATATTTAAAACGCAAAATTTTATATTTCCTAGTTTATGTTCATTACTTATTTTATACAGTACAAGTAAAATTATTAAATAACAGCCTCCTGATTGCGTGATACATGAAAGTAAAGAACATTCATTCAACAGAAGGTATAAAATACTAAAATCGCAATTAAGATCCATATTCTTTTTTTCGATAAATGACATGCCTATTTTAAGCTCCAACAAAGAATATTATGGGGTGATTAATAAGAAATGAAAAAAAGAGATGTGGTTTTTGACTAGCACATAAACTGATGACTTTAAAAAAATTTTTTTTTTCTAATAATTATTTAGGCATGATTTTATTTATAAGGCGTATAGTCGAAGTTTTCACATGTACGTCATAGATTGAAGTTATCTTCTTCAATGTTTAATACTATATTTTACCTTTTTTTAAAGTAAAAGTTTTGCCTAGCTATCAAAGAATGAATTACAAAATAATTTTTTCTTTTTGGTGTACATGTAAAAACATTTCTCTTTAAATTACCTGAACTTGTTATATAAATACTGTCTCTTGTAATTTTTTACATCTATTTATGTCTACGTCTTGATGATATTATGCAATGAACATATAAAAAAATAACGAAAAAAATTACAACAATCGAAATCTACTTTATGTTCAAGTAATGTAAAGAGAAAGTAGATAAAAATGTTCTTTGAGATTATCAATATAAATTTTAACATAGAACAATAGCATTTTTAAAATTATGAGTGTTTGAATCGTAAAACATGAACGCATCATTAAAAACTCATTAAAACGAGTGTTATTAAAATTCACTCTAACATTCAATAATCGATGCATGTTTAACAGTAGAGCCATATTTCTTATTAACTAATTTTTATACACATACAAGCCAGGAATTGACAAAACCAATAACGCATCGTTTCCATTGTACGCTTTCACACGTTTTTCGTTAATTGAAAGATATACCATTCAATATGCAAAACGCCACTACATTTTTGTAGAAAATTGAGGTTCTGATTGTTTTCCATAATACAGCTTAAACGATAGTAACAAATATAAAAAATAGGTACAAAAGAAATTTACTTATAAAATAATGTGATTCGCTTGTCAATTCCTAGTACAAACACGTCATTTTTCAATCATGGAAAAATTGAATTTGGCATACACAGAACGCTGATGACACTCTTATTCTAGGGATCCTGCAATGATTGCAATAGTAATATTAAGATGTGCGTACGCTTTGATTGTAATACCGAAAATTCGACTTAACGTAATAATTAGGAAGATGCGCCTCGTTATTTTACTTTCCGCTCTATTACTATAACCGTCCTTACAATAATTTTGAATGAAAGATTCTCTTTAAAGGCTTAATCTACACTGTAAAAAATGTTTCTGTAAAGTAATGTCTCGAGTAAAACAAATTTATTATTCTCAAAGACGTCCTACAAATTTGATATATGTAAAATTACTATCACCGCTGTAGTAAATTATCATTAGTGGAGTAACTGCTCTGAGAATATAAGTCGAATTCGTTTACTATTCTCAAAGTAGTGATTTAAAAAAAAAAATTTTTACAGCGTACATTACGTTTTTCTATACTTAGAAGTGCAAAAATATAAACTTTTACCAATGAAAAAACTTATGTTTTAAAGGAGAAACTTAATTTTTCATTGAATGCTTTTTTAAACAAGTCAAATAATGTTTTATGAATTCATTCTATTCCTGAATAAATATATAAATAAATAAATAAATATATAAATAAACAAGTACAGCAAATGCTTGAGATCGAGTGATAAAAAGGTTTTATATTCATAATATTCTTGTTTGCTTAACAAGCACTTAGATGTATTGTTTCAATGATATGCGAATGGAATTTCAAATGATTCACGGTAAATCTAATTTTCTTTTTTTACATGATAATAAATCCTATCCTTATTCAGATATCACATGTCACACAAACAATTTAAGCAAACGAATCGTACTTTACGCGACCTTGCACTCGAACTCAACAAATCTATTTTTGTTTATTTCTATCACATTTTACCTTGACATTTATCCTTAGTCACTCAAAATTTAATAAGTAAGACCTAAGATGCATCTAATCACGCCATTATTACTATTTTCTTTAAATGCAATTATCGAGACACTATTTTTCGAATTATTTTCATTCTCTTTACTTTTTGGCTACTCCTTAACTGCCATCGATTGTAGCCTCATTCGTTGTGCCTTAACTCTTATGTGATTTATCACAGGCTTCGTTTATAAAGTATACAAATTCACATACTAAAATTAACAAAAGCTATGAAAAATCACAATCCGATAATCTTATACCGACATTTTATTACGCCCTCATATTTGCTCTTTTTCATAATATTATTAACTACATACATTAGGTATGTCTTATACAAACAGTGTTTCCTTCTTTCATATAATAATGATAGTCAAATTAGAGTCATCTAAATTGAATTACCATAAAATATCATACTTCATTAGTCTATAACAATTTGAGAATCTTTCATTTTCAAATGTTCTTTGATATATATCTAGGACATAAAAGTCATACATTCTCAGTTAGAAATTGGTTATTTTCTTGTCACTCATTAAGCCACATATGCTTAATTCATCCTGCTAGATAGTTTTAATGATTTGTTGATAAACTTAAGTACTGTTAAATGTTGGTGATTTAATTTGTTGGTTGTCGTTTCTGAAATTTTAAGATAATAAGAATAATATTTGGACATGTCTTTTTATAGCCAATTGAAGCAATCTGGCACTAGATTAGCAAATTAGACTCGATCTATATAAAATGTAAAAATCTAATAAATTTCCGATTGTTTTAAAAAAAATTTTCTCTTAAAACATACAGGATTCCATTTATTTTTATGCAAAAAATACATCAAGAAACCCTAATGTTGACTCGTTTATAAAGACACTAACAATTTAAGTCAACAATCAGCTAATTCACTTCCTGTTTATTAAAAAACATCGTTCGAATTCTAGCTAGATAAATTTTTAATATAAAAAAATGTATTTTTAGTGAATAATTTATTTCTGCTAAATTTAGCTCTAATCCAAGCAATATATTTTTCTGGCAAAGCAAGCAACAGGTGTGTGAGCATTATTTCGAAATTACTCACTCAATATTTCTACATTTTCAATTTCTATTCTTATTTTTTATTGATAAGTTGAAATGGCACTAGATATACAAGTATGTTTTATGACTATACTTTGCGTACGTGGGCACTTTTTCTTATTCTTAAAAAGACGTAATTTTAGAACAATTTATAAAAGATTTTATTTGTATCATATTTTTGTCACGATTAGTGACTTTGTAAGCTTATAACAAATTTACTTTTTCTATATCAAGAAAAGAAAAATTTTAATAAATATTTAATTATTACGACTTGGTACTTCATGATTCGCTTTTACAAAGTACGAATTCATGAAAAAAATATCATACAAATAAAATTGTTCATGTTAACTTGTTCATTATTCCCTATTTATGTGTATGATTCTAATCGTGTTTAAATCAACAATCTTATTTTGGTCTTATATTATTATCCATGATCACTGTAAAAATCTTATTTTTAATATTTTAAAACATATCTTAAAATGCTCTAAGAACGCTTATGAAATAGTGATGTTTAAAAACATTTCAATACTTCTTTATAGTATTTTCTACCTTTCGCCATCTTTAAAAGAGAAAATTTAGATATTTAATCACACAAACCATTTGTACACATTTTTAAAAATTTGCTATTACAATAATTCATACGTGGTATTACGTAAATATTTAACAATAAATTGTTTTATTGGTATTTTAAAAATTTCTTATAAAGTAAACCTAAAATTTTATAAGTGTTTAAAAACGGGAACATAATACCATACATCATTAATGATTAAAAGAATATACTTTGTATATCAAAGCAATCATACCTTCTAAGTTTTATCTATTTACTAAAAATAATAAATTTAATTAAATATAATCTACAATTGTACGAATGGAATATGTGATTCATCAACGCCATTTTTAAAATTTGATAATTTATAACTTTTAAGCTTTTACTAAAAAATAAATATAAAACCAAAATAAGATTCTTCGTCATTAAAAAATTGTCTGTAAACTACCTACTGTATTATTCATAAAAGCCATCTATATACTTGATACAACTTTAATCCTCCTCTCAATTACGCAATATCCTTAATTCTACCTCGCATAATCCAGACTACGCAGTCTATACGTTTATTTAATGTGTATGTGTGTATGTACTCAGAAAAGTACTCGACAGATATAATCAGTCTTTGCATAGCTATTATGTACAGGCATTTCCTACTCCAATCAGAAAAACTTTCTCACCATTTTCTTCAGACCAATACTCTTCTTCTCCTTCTTGTTCCAACTAGTAGTTGGCGTCGCGCTGCTGCTCCGTGACTCGTCGCTCTCGTCTACGTGACCGTTCGTCGTTTGCGCGCCGTTCTGCTCATCGCTCGTGCCAATACCGCTTCCAAGCTCGGACAATGAACCCATTTTCCTATCGTATTTTCTATCGATGGGCTTCATCATACTTTCATCGAGGCTGAGGGAGTGCTTTTTACCGATACTACCTGAAAATGAAATTCTTTTGCTACGCGAGCCTAGTGCTGTCTTCATAAAGGATGGCGATGACATCAATCTTCTTGGCTTAGTGTGACTGCTATTACTGCTGGTCTCAGCCTGGTCAATCAAGTAAATATGTTTATTCGGGACAATTAGTTTAGAGATTCTAATAAGAATATTTATAAAAAAAACTATAATTGCTATAGTTGTACTTACAGTTTCAAACGCATCATCCTCAAGCGTCATCGAGACATCTAAGTCCTCCGGCATCGATTCTCTGTAGCCGTCGCGTAGTCTCAAGTCATCGTGGTTCATTGTCTCCATGGCAAGAATCTGCACTTTTTTATCGTATTGAGGCTGCTGCTGTTGTCGCTCGGTGAAGTAGCTTATAGAATTATCCGGCGCTGACTCAGGTCTACTATGCCTTTGCGATTCCAGATGCGCAAAGCCATCACCACTCTCGTAATTCATCGTATAAAGCGCGTCGCTAGCTGAAGCACTTCTCGAGGGTAGAGTCGGCCCCACCTTGTTCAAGGTATTATTACCTCTGCTGCCTGCTTCCTTGATCGAGGAAGTTCTTAGTATCACCGAGTCCTTTTTTCGTTTCTTCCGTTTGTCCCTCTTGGACAGTTGATTTGACGTTATCGCGTTCTCTATCATGAGCTGATCGTACGTTCCGGATACCTGCGATTGATTAATTGTTTTTTTATTTAATGTCTTACCAAATATTGCCGAACGGTAATATTAACTTTAATATCTGAAAAATAAATTATATTTCTATAATACTTTTTCAACAAGTCCCAAAACAAAAACATCGTAACTTTCTGATTTTCCTTCTCCCGCTGTTAGTCGTTAACCAAGAATTCGAGTAGACAACAAACCTGTGATGCAATTTCGCTGGGTCTACGCTTCTTCGGCTTCTTCGTCAGCTGCGTGCAACTCTGCTTGACGATTTCGTAACTCTTTCCCCGTTTCGGCTTCACTGCGACATTTCTCGCGACATTTCTCACAACTTCCTCGTCCTCGTACATATCGTCGTCGTTGCGTCTACAGTAGGAGATGATGAGAATGACTATGACGACGTCGACGAGGACGAATAGGGCATGCTGGATGAAAGACGAGAAGCTGATGCGCCAGCTGTTGCGCTCGTAAACGAGCTCATCCAGCACCCTTGTCAAGGTGTTGATTTGACCACGCAACGCGTTCACCTCTTCCAAACGTTTGTTCTCACGCTCTTCGCCCTTGCGCGACTCCTCATTCATCGCGGTCATCGCGCGCTCCAATGAACGCTGCATCTCCTCGACTTGCTTCTTATAACGGCGACTTAGTTCCTCGAGGTATTGGCCACTCAAGGACATGTTTCGTTCTAATGCCTAAAATAAAGAAAAAAACGTGTCACAATTTTAATCGATTCATTTTGTGTCAATGGACTTGAAATTACACTGATAAAATTATGCGGAATAAGCAAGTATAAATCTGGCATAATTAACAGTGATTTTTCAATATCATATTTAAACGAAAAGAAGCGAATTATATTCTGATGCAGCACTTTGCAATTTCTCTGATTAAAGTCTACGAATCGCGGTTAAAAAAGTATTGCGGAGAAAACTTGGAACTCTTGACTCTTATCGTTTTTCTACATATTTGTCTTATCAAAGTTTATTACTGAGTCAATAAAGAATATAGGAAGTAAAGTTGATTGACTTGTTTTAT
This sequence comes from Torymus auratus, assembly GCA_900474315.1. Lineage (NCBI taxonomy): Eukaryota > Metazoa > Arthropoda > Insecta > Hymenoptera > Torymidae > Torymus > Torymus auratus. Next base: position 25,595 of record UXGD01001451.1, read on the forward strand.
GACGTATTGATAAAAAATCATTAACGTGCTACTGGAAATGTTAAAGTCGACTCTAAACTTTCGCTGTGTATTAATTTGCGTTTATAGAACGCTCATTTTCCTAACTACCTAGGCACTAGCAAAAAAAAATTTTCTCTATTAAAATAAGACATTTATATCTTAAAAAAAAATTAAAAAAAGCGAATAATAAGGCTTACCTTTATCCTATTAGACAGTCTCAGGAACACCGATTCCTTCTGCTGCGGCGTAGTACCGCTAGCCGTTTGTTGCGTGGTGGAGGCGTCATTCCGGGCACCTCCATTATTCTGCATACCCTCCACGTCGAAATCCTTGAAATCAAAACCATCTAAATTCAGCTGATCCTGTTGCGCCGCGGGCTTTGTCTCAGGTTCAACGGGTTCCACTTTAGTCTTCGTCGCCGTCTCCTCTTCGTTTTTCGCTTTGACACTTTCCGTGTCCATGCTCTCTGTACTGGTGGTCTTCTCTGCTACCTTCTGCGAGCTATCCGTGCTCTGAGAACTTTTTGACGGAGGAGTTTTGGTTGTTGTTCCAGGTGGTGGGATGTCTCGTTGTATGCTTCCCTCTGATGCGCTCACAGATCCCTGAGAGTGCTCTGCAGACGACGCTGATCCAGACGATACCTTCGACGACGTAGCAGTAGTTCGCTTGGTAGCGACGGTGACTGGTGTATCAGTCGTAGTCGGCATCTCCCCCTGGTGTACTTTCTTGTCGTCATCTAATTGGATACTCTTGCTCGGTTCGATAGTTGTGGCAAAAGATGATTTCTTCGCCTCCTCGCTGGTACTGGTCGTTTTGGTGGGTTTGATCTACCAATAACAAAACCATTACCATTAAAACTCTTTAACACTCTACGCTATTTCCTTTCCCTTCACCATTATCAAAACTTACCTGGGTCGCGATGCTCTCGCTGAGCGTGTGGGTTTCAGTCGGGATCTCCGTTTTGGACTTTATCACGATTGTATCGGCTTTGGCTTTGCTGCCATCCGAGGTCGAGGGCTCAGATGGCCGGGTCGACATGACCCTGTCTTTGTCTTTGGTGGCCAGAGGCACTTGGCTGCTCTTATCTGTGAGCGTCTTGTTGGGCGACTCGCTTGTCACCTGCTGCTGCTGCTCCTGGTGGCTAGCGTTCGCGAACAGTCGTTGTTCGCGTGCTGCCAATACGTTACATAGAGCAATTATATAGTCGGGAGTGAAGACCGACGAGAGGAATTGAGCCTGTACATAGTACTTCGATGCGTCATCTCCTTTATTGCTGAGAGCTTCAAATAAGAAACGAATTATTAATTTTCATATTTCACTTCTTTACCGATTTAAATCAGATAATATAAAAATCCTTACCCGTTCGCGCATCTGTACACGCCTCGCTATCGTATAGAAAATCAAATCCAGAACTACTGCTGCACAGATGGCTCTTGCTCAACGTCTCCCGTACAAAATCCGTGTTGAGCAGCGACTCTAGATAATGACCTTTGCAGCTGATCAGTTGAAACACCCGGGCGAAGCGATCGTCATCGCAGTCGTGGCAGGTGACGCTGTAGACGGGCGTTGCACAGTTATCCAGTGTCGTGTCCTCGAGCACGTCGCCCCTAATGCTCTCCTGGATCTTCGTGATGTTATTCGTGACCTTGAGGTCCTGACTCTTGACGAGGACTTCCGCTGCTTTACGCACTATGCTCAGTACGGCGTCGCGCGCGCTTCCGAACAGGTGGCCCGGTGGATCGCTTGTGCTCTCCTCTTCATCCTCGAACACACCGTCCTCGTCCTCGTCCTCCTCGCTCTCAATGTCGCTGCCGGCAGCGACGTAATCTATAATTAGACGTACATTTGTTGTGTGAACAATGTGATGCTTTGTAGGTATGGTTTGACGTTTAATTGTTTTTTGCCTTTTTGTATTTTCCGAAAATGGATTGAAGTGTGGAGAAAATAATTGAAATCCAATACGCAAAATTAAAAATGAAGTAGACGATTACCGATATTTTTTTTTTTTTTTTTTTTTAATTTGCATCATTTTTAAATTAGATTGTATGACGCACCAAAGAAAGCTATCGATAAAATAAAATTTTCATTCAATGACAACATTTTTGTAATATTTTAAAGTCACATGGACTTTGTGTAATTTAAAAAATGTACATTCCCACGTGAAACAACAGTACGAAATTACGACTATATTTTTAAACTCAGAAAAAATCCATTACGTTCTCGTGTATCGCAACACACTCGTAAATATTATTGTTGAAAGCCTTAAAATACATAATTTAATATTCTTCTTTATATATATATTTATGTACCCTAACGTAACAATATTCATTTCCTTCACACCAATCAATCCATTATCACCGACTTATTCAAAACTTGTCAAACTTCACATAACTCGCCGAACACGCTTTCAGTCCCGAGCGGTTTTAATAATTAAAATACGGCGCAATTGCCGTTTCCTCGTACGACACAAACATCACGTATACACATCAATACATCATTACACACTACCTCCAGCGTTGATCTCTCGTCGGCGGTTATCAGCGTGTCCGTCCCCCTCAGTCTCCGTCTCCAGTACCTCGAACTCGCTCGTCCCATACGCTCGAAATAACGAGATCGGACAGAAGTGCTCCGAGCCGTAGTGCGAGTGCAGCTCGATTTTGATGAATTTCCCGAAGAGATGAGGTTGAAGCGCAAAGCTCTGCACGTCGCGCTCGTCTTTAGCAGTGAAGTGACCCGCGAGTGTCCAGTCGCGGGTTGGATAGCGATCGCTCACGTAGACTGATAGATCCTTCGGCGAGGAGCTGAATAGCTCGAAATTTGCTGAGAGAGGAAAGAAAAAATTGGAATTGCCTGTTTTGTATATTTTCGGAATAATGACGATGAAATATTCAAAGATGCGTATAATCGACAGTGTAGAAGAACATAATCAAAATTATTAAAGACTAAAATAAAATAAAAAAAAGTAAAAAATAAGACTGAAATTAGGTGTAATCAATTCAATGTTGGTATCACGGATCCAGTTTCCAATTAGTTGAAAAACAGAAACTAGTTTTTAATTAATTTCACTATTGTAAAAAAATAAATTCTATTCGAACCTGTTTTTCACTTAATTATAAACGTCTATTTATTCAACAGATATTCATTCATTAACATATTTATTAATTTCAATAATGAATCGAATCAATAAAAACAAATTATTTTGTTCTCGTACCCAGCTCGATCTTCTTGGCCTGTATGGCCTCGCAGAGCTCGACGACGAACCATATGCGACTCGAGCAGGTATTCAGCATGTACTCGTCGCGCGTTGACACGAGTACATTGCGGGCGCTACGCGCCTCCGGATTCACGGCGACAATTTTCGCACCGCAATCCGGCGACGCGTAGTTCTTGGAGCGCATACGCATGTTGCCTACGTTACGACCCGGTGAGCCGTTCGCTGTCTGCACCGAGGCGTTCGGATGCGCTGAAAAAAATGGAGTTCTTTTGTTTAGGAAAAGTTTTTATGTTTGGAGAGTGAAGCTTGTTTTATCTTGTGTTTTATTTTATTATTGGGGGAGTACTTGACATTGGAGGTAGAGAATGCCCGGTATTCATTGTTGATAAGAAAAATATGCTGTTATCAAATTGAATTGATTTATAGAATTAAAATGCCGTATTTTCTGGGATGAGTGATGAAAAAAAAAACGAATCATCAAAAATTTCGTTTGATAATATATAATTCATTCAGACTGAAATGAAGTTTCAGTATATATCTCTAACTTTATTGCGAAAGATAAGAACTTTTCACTTTTCCGGTGTACTAAAATAGATTCGTTACACTAGTTATTTTATATGAACGATAAGCGTAGAATGAAAACACGTCACACAATATCCCACGATGATATTAGTGTTAACACATTTTGTAATTTGAATTCATAAAAATGTTCGAGAATGAAATAAATCACTGCCTAAGCTATCGCATTTCCATTGATCTTTCCAAACAATAAAATTAAAACAAAAACAAATTAGCGAAAGCAAAAATTGTTCAAGTTTCATTCTTTTATCAATCAAAATTGACAAGGCTAAAACTGTTCTCTTCGAACGATTTTTTGACTAAACAACGCTACAAAAAAAACCATTTAATGGCTTTTAATGGAAATAGAATGTAATCTAATTCCAGTTTATTCCTGTACGAACTAGCGTATAAAAAAAAGTCCAACAATATCGGCCAGAAATTCCATTGAGATCCGATAAATTAGCTCTGTTATATGTAACGTGAAACCGGAATACTATTAAAATCTACTGGTCCATAATATTCCAAACGTTTAAAATAAAAATGCAATGCACAATTAAAAAAAAAGTAAAAATAAAAATAAAACCATTAACACTATAACCACTTCGAAAAGACCTACTTTTTTCTTTATTTCCCCACCTAAATCATGAAGCTATATGCTATTTTTCCATCTACGGCAGTCAAAACAAAACTCGGCTATTTATATCTACCTCGTCCCACAACTAACACAGATAACCCACCAGCCATCCACACAGGAAGCCCCGCTTATCCTATACATCCTCAACTCACTCTTCTTCTTCTCGGCTTCCTCGAGCCGCTTCTGTGCCCACTCATTGAACGAGGGCATATCCTCGTGAGGCTCGCTGCTGCTGCTCGGCCCCGCGGTGACGAGAGTATCGAGCATAGCCGCGGCACCGGCCCCGTCGGCCGCCAGCTGTGCCCGCGCCGCGCTGTCGTTCAGCTCCGGCGCCGTCGTCGGTGGCTGCGGTATGTCCTCCGCTGGCTCGTCCTGAAAAAATATTGCGCATAGTTGTGGTTATTTTTGGATGTTCCAGAGGAGATGCACACGCTTCAATTTCGCGTGCTGGCATGGGAGCCAAATCTATTAAGCGCAGGTATTTCGGAGAGTAAATAAGTATGCGCGCATGATGTATATATGAGTATAAGTTTTGAGACGAAATTGCAGTTGCGCAAGTGGAAATGCAGATGTAAGGATTATTTACACGTGGAACGAAGTATATGTCTATTTTCTTTCCTAAGATAAAATATAAAGTTAATTTATATGTTTATCGCTGAAGTTATATTGTCATATCAGTTATAGTGAAAGGTTAGTCATACAGAAGGAAACGTAATTCAACGGTAAAAGGGACGTTTCTGAATGATGTCATTCCACGTGCTTGGAAAAAGGGAGAAATGTGTGTTTACTGATACCCGCAGAAAGGCCGGAAAAAAATGGATGTCATAAAATATTTCCGAGATGATTCACTAAGGAAATAGATTCAGCCTACTTCTTTTTATGTTATCTAACAAACATTTCTTCTACTTTCGTTTTAGACATTTTAATAATTGAGTTTTATTCTGTAATAAGTATTTAATATTTTCTGATAAGAACATAAATACAATTTTTCTGAAAAGTTATATATAATAAAACATTGAAAAAGCGATACTAGCTAATTGCATGAATTTCACGTTTAAATTATTTAATTAGTTTACTTATATAACGATTGAAAAAAAAAATAAGAAGTTTAAGTATTGTTTTAGTTATCACAATGGTTATGCATGCATCAAAAAAACTTTTCTATTACCTAATAGAAAGACACTGTGAAAGGTTACTTAACATCGACGGCAATGGTATAACATTCAATATTCATTCTAAAATATAGTATAGTCTAACAACTTCTAATATTTTATGTGTACAATACCTAAATAAAAAAGGTAAACTTAACACATATCCATCATGCATTATGACACGTTTCATTTCAAAATGGCCTTTTTATCATTAAAATAGGCGAGAAACATGATAGCATGATTTTATTACGCTGACAACTATCCCAAAAGACGTTATCTTGGCATCACATTCTGTCTAAAAACCTTCCACTACGAAAAAATCTCATTTCATATACCTACACACTAATCCCATTAAAATCTCTTTTACACTTACTCCTTTTTATACACAAAAAAGAAAAGAAACTCCATCCTTACCCTCTCACTCTCTTCAAGTGCCTTCTCAATCCTGATTTCATCCCTGATACTGCTCGCGCTCTTCTGCTCGGCCCTCACCACGACAACGACTTCCCCGTCCTCTTCATCGAAGTATCCATCCCCGGTATCGTTCACAGATCCACTTCCATTCGCCGTCTCCTCGAGGAGCTGGGAAATGCGCACGAGGTTGCCGTCGGACGGCTGTTGCTCGTCATCGTGCGACGTGTTGCCCTCTGACTTGGCGCGGAATTCGGTGCGGCCCGTCGCCAGGCTCTGTAGACTCGCTGCCGAGGTGTCGACGAGCGTGAGGACGACCGGAGGCCCGCCATCGGATATTCTGTTGACAAGGGAAAATGATTTCTTTTTCGTTAGGTATGGTGATGAGTATAATGAACAATGATGAGTTGAGTAAGAATGATGGTTGGAATTGAGAAACTGATGCAGTTTTGGGGGGAAAGCTGAGGTCATTGTATGTGTAATTGCAAAATAGTTTTCGGTTGTAGTTTCTGTTGAGGAAATATTTATTGAGAAATTGTGTATTTTCATAATGCCTTGTCCAGAATTCACAGTTAAACTACAGTATTTATAATGCATCGGGCTCTTTATTGAACGCCACGACAAACTTTTTTTTAAACAATTAGGGTCATCGTAATAAAAATGTTTTCCGATAATTGAGGGAAAATTCTTCATCGATCATATATAATGTCAAGGTCTGACAAAAGAAAGAAAAATGATAGTAATGTCCCTTTATGATTATGTTATAACGTATTGATGACCATGACATTGACGGTTGAAACGTTAACTAACAAACTATTTTTATTCCCTTTCCTTTATGAATATATACTTGACTTGAAGAAAATCGATAGCTTTTGCGGTTAAATGTTTCACATTATCGACTGAACGATTAACAACATTGTTTAACAAAACTTATTAATGTAGAGAAACATCAGAATATACACCTCTTGTAAAAAAATATTATTTTTACAATAAAAGATAAAAATATGTATTAATTTTATAAATGTAACTCGTATAGTTATCGATATATTCATTATACCTATATTTATCTTGCAAGAAATAAATAATGTCAGTTTCTGACGAATAGACTAATTTCCTTATTTACATTGGATTTTATTTTTAGTCTACTATAAAATCATGCGATCTCTATAGATTAAAGTTATTTTTTACTGTACGAAGACAAAATTTGGGCGAAAGGATGTTCAGATGATGCCAAATACATTTGCAAAATCTAATGTAAACTTATACATAGAATATACGTATACGACTTCAAAGATTTTCATAAGCTGATTTCAGTTTTTTAATATCTTAGCTTATTTAAGCCGCCTTAGAAATGCATTATTTTTTGCCAGTGTATAGAGGTTGTGTAATACGATATATAATACAACTCTTGCTATATTTCTCATCTCACAATTATTCAGTTCATTTAACATACGATCTCTCAAGAAACTACTACCCAATAATTAGCCTTAACAAAAAGTTAATTAATCGACTTATTTACGTACATGAATATTGCGTGTAATTAAAAAACTTCGCGATCAGGCCTACAAAAGCACTGAACTGGTGAAAACGATGGAGTTAAAAAAAAGCTGAATTTCACTTCAAGAGCCAACTTTGTTCACTTCCCAGGCATTTATTAAATTAATTCATTAATTAATTAGCTAAATATTAATCAGATCCCTCTACACTTTTCTAGAATTTCACGTGTACAAAAAGTCAATTTAGCGTGCGGGAGCATTAACTGCGTAATAATTTCAAGGACGTGATTATGTCGAGGAAATGAGAACCCGTCTGCGTGCATAATATAGTACAAAAAATACACGAAGACGATCGCGCACGATTGTATAAATACTACCACTACTAGTCTACTCTCGCTCTCCCTCTCTTTCTCTACGATTGTCTGTGGAATGAAAAATAACGGTATTTCAATTAAAAATAGCTTTGGTATGACACACGTGGGGGGGCATACTTTTACTTTTACTTCCCACGTCGCGACGATATCGAGCATTCGCTAAGGTAACCGACCCGGTTACCGACTCCTTATAAGGATGCCCACGAATTGTTATACGCGCGAATATTTGTTTCATATCATCGAAATGTCTTTGTTTGATATACAAATCGCGTGGTTGCTAATGAAATAATTATTTTGTTTCATTGATATACTTTGTTTCCTGACAATATTCGAGTACATTCAAAATAATGATTATTTATTCTAAAAAAATCTAAAAATATTAATAATTATATTTTCTAAAAGGTAAACAAACACTTGAATATTACAACGTATATAGATTATGAAGGTGGTAAACAATGCATATATTCTTTTAAAACCATTATACGTATTATCCTCCCGAATCCGCTTAGTATTCCAGAACTTTTAATTCAATTACCAATTAATGGACGCGTCGCAGCGATGCGGCAAATTAAAAGTACCAAATAATAAAAAGGAGGAAGAAAGAGGACGGAACTTGGTAAATTCAGAAATACAAGCACAATTAGCCGCGCGCGGCAAAGACCTAAGAGTTTCAATTAGATAAATGTGGGTGGGTGTCGTAATATTCCTGCCTGCTCCACTTCGGCTGTCTTTGGGTCACCGTTCACGTCTCTATTCCCGTATTTAAATCAACCATAATTTTTTTCGACACGACGAAAACACATTTTTACGCTTTTATTGGTAACAATGCGTGAGTGGCGCCTAAAAATTCTGTTTGCGCGACGCTGATAAGAGCCTGTGCCATTAATTGTAATTTTCCTGTTTGAAACTGAACTTTAGCTCTTTTTTTTATCCTCACAACACTTTAGGGGAGAATGGAGTAATGCCGGTCACTGTCTAATTTATAAACTTCTGGGCACTTATTGTAATTGAATATTAATATGTTAATATACAACTAATTTCATGCATAGAAAACTTTATATTTATAAGGCAAAATAGTTTTCGTATACTTTTCTTATAAGAATTCCCGAGTATTAAATAAGATATTAAGCATATCTTTTGATTTTTCAAGATTACACTAAATACTATATTAATCTAAATACTTTGAAATTGACTGATGTGAATAATTAACACAAATACTTTTTTTATTTTTCAAATTTTGTATTTTGATTGCGTCAGTAGTTTGGGTTAATACCGGTCACGTTTTTTCATCTTTGTATAAAATTTTTATGCACAAAATCAATATACATGTAATAACT
>UXGD01001452.1:0-34736 GCA_900474315.1 Torymus auratus
TTTTCTTATGGGAATTTAACATGGGAAAAATGGACGAAAAGTGGTCACTGATGATTGACCAATAGCAAGCTATGAAACGTGACAACAAATATTTCACAAAAAAGCGATTAAAATAGAAGAAAAGAGCATTAATTTAAGATGCTAATCGTTAAAATTGGTCGATTCTGTGCAAAGTTAGGTGCATTTGAAAATCGCGAATGAGCAAAAGTGATTGAATTACGTGGATTTGGGAAAAATCGCTCATTTTTGGTCATTTTTCGCTTGTTCAACTGTGATCTCGTATAATATGAGGTACAACGAATAAGAAAAAACGTGTACCAAAGGTGTGCTCCTAAAAAAAAATTTTTCCAGTTTTGTGCCACAAAAAGTGTGATAGTTTCGCGGATTTACTCATATACATCAATATTTTCACAAAAAGAAATAAACAGTAGTTTAATATCCATGTTACACATTCTATCCATTAATACAATTAATTTAAATTTATATTAATATTATTCAATCTTAAACTTTAAGGATAATTTTTCTGTTTTAGGTAAGTGTATCATATAATGAAGAAATATTTTCATCACACGGTGAGTCTATTCTAACGTAATACAACATAATTAGCAAAAGCTTCCACTCAAGATCAATTGCTGCTTATATATCCAAAAAATAGCTCGACTAACAAAATTCATTCATCGTTTCCATGAAATATCCCATCCCACAAAGTATAATATTAATCCTCGAAATTGATTAAACAGCCGAGAGCAAAAAGGCAACGAACACAGGCTATCAGTCGAACTAATAAAATAGCGAATAAAATCGAATGCGCGGCGCGCGTATAGAGCGCGCATAAAGGCCTGGGCCCGCGTACATCGAATAAATCGCGCGCGGGCGCTCATAGTAATAGGAAAAACGAAACGGACACGCTGCCACAGTCAGCTATGCGCGCAGCAGCGGCCTCGGCGTAACGTCTCGACTTTCATAAGGGTTAAGGATAATGATATGGATAGTCGCGTCCTATCGCGGCCCGGTATATACACATACAGCGATGCAGGAATACACGTACGTATACGTGTATATACGGATATGGTCCAGCCGGACGTCGTGCGAGGGAGAAAGAAGACGAGCGAGCGAGAGAGAGAAGAGGAAGAGAGGGAGATAGAGGGACGAAAGAGCCGCCCCTGTAATCACAATTGAAGGCTATTTTCTCACCGCTCTGATGATGCGCTCTGATGATGCCTCGGCGTATATAACCTCATAGGATCGTCTCTCTCGCTCTCGCTCGCTTGGCGGCAACGCAGGCTGCAGCAGCGCCCGCGCGCGCGGGGCATAGAGTTTCGGAGCGCGCTCTCTCTCTCTCTCTCTTTCTCTCTGCTCGGCTCGGCTCGCAGAAAATAAGTATAGAAGATGATGGACGCTCCGAGTAATTCCCTCTAATAATTGAAATATACCCGCGAAAGCGAGGGGAGAGAAACTTGCCGCCGCCGCTGTGCTCTTCTTAGCCCGGGTACTCAGATGATGAGTGTCCGCCTATGTGTGTGTGTGAGTGTGAAGGTAATGTGTGTTGGAGAGAAAGAGAGGGAACGTGCACGTATGCGTTTTCGCGCGAGGGATATGTGCGCCGTTAATGCCCGACTCTTTTTCACTTTGTTAATGTATCGTCTTTTATATAGGTATAGAGTGCAGCTTGCCTTTTTGCTATACCTAATTAACTTTTCTGGTCAGAAAGTGAAACGGTATACCAACTTTGTTTAGAAATATTGTACACTTTATCCTTGGAAAATCTATAGATACGCAATGATAAAATATTTATATACGTTATTTGGTGTACCCCGCACAATATTAAATATTGAAAATTAAGAAGCCGAAATGTCGGACTAATCCCAGAAGTCAATTTATTTTAATCACATCATGAGTGAATGTAATTCACTTAAATCTGGAGCAACTAAAAAAAATTGCCATAATTTTTTAAATGCAAGTACTTTAAGGGGAGTATCAAGGTAACTATATCCAAGTTGCTTAGGCATACACATTCTGCTGTTTCACTTTAAAATAGCCAAATATAAATCTATATTTTGTATCTATATTTTGTTCTTTGTATAAAAGCTTATGCTCAATCATTTGACTATAATAACTTTCCAATATAGAGATATGAAAAAATTAATAGATGGCACAAAAGATAAACTTGATTCTTTTATTAAAACCCTTTTCTATTAAGAATATAATGCCATTAATATTAAATAGTATAATATAGAATTAAAGTCTTTTGATACTTCTCAATTTATATTGATAACGCTATAATATATTTTCATGTTCCATAGAAAGTCAATCATTTATTATACCTAAATCCCATATCCGCACTTCTCACAGTCATTTTAAAAGCCCACCAAAGCCTCGGTAAAATCTGAGAAAACGATCATCTCCTACTCTGTCCACGTTAGCCTGTCCTCTTTCTACGCTTTTTCATAATATACATCGTTGATCTCCTCCATCACGAGCTCCTTCGCCCGCGGAATGAAAATTATCGTGCTAATCAGTCGCAAAATAAAGAAAGCGCAGCGAGCGCTCCGGAGGAAATAAGGGCCGCGCGGGGCACCTGGTTCGCTCTTTACTTAGCCTCCCCTCCCATCTCCGCCTCCTATACGCGCGTGGAAATTGCGCGTGCGCGCGCGCGACTGTCTCTCCCTCGCGCCTCCTCCTCACTGGCCGCGCTTCATTCAATGAAGCCACCGTACTCGCACTTTTAAGGGAGACGTGTAATTTGGCTTCATAAAACACTAGTCTCTCCCCATGTACTTTGCGGTCGGGGGCTTCGCTCTGGCGCATACCTTCGCCCCTTCTTCCTTCTTTCGGGCTTTCACATATGTGCGAGGTTATGGGTGTGTGCGCGCCCGCGCAAGCGATCATCGAAGGGATCCCTCGCGCGCGCAAAGTGCTCATTGTGTAATGATTATACGCGGGCATAACTCTGCCCTGCGCCCAACCTTCACTTTCGCGCAGAATTTTAATTAATAATCAAATGAACTGTGAGATGCACTTTCAGAATGAATGTGTACATTACACTAAAATGTACTAATGTGACATGAAAACTATCCCAACTATGACGTTAAAGCAAGGCGTAATATTACTAATTTTGTAAATTTTGCTCTCGTATACGTTTCAAAACCAAATTAATTTTTGAAAATTTCAAGGGATTGGAAGACAAAGTTGCTAAGCTATAACAACTGAAAAAAATATATGCTTCAATTAGTTCTAAATTATAAAATCGTTGACAAATCAGTATGTTTTAAAATATAATAACAAAATTTTTACTATACTCTTTGAAAAAGTACTACTTTCTACGTCCAAACATAAGAATTTTTAGACTTATATTTAGATTATTATACTATATTAAACTTTATTCCAACGAGGAAGCGATGAGAGTCCGCAGAAGTCAAGGCGACCGCCGGAGCAAGGACCGACGAAAGATCTCTTAATAAGTACTGCCGATAGGAAAGTCACGATAGCACGCGCCGAAGTTCGAAGCGGGTGTGGGTGGAGGCGTTCCGAAGGGTGGCGAACAGCGTTTGGCGCGCCCTTGTGTGTATGTGTACAGGGCTGTGTTGTACGTGTGCGCGCGCTTGCTCACAAGCACCGCCAATATGCCGTCGTCCATACATCACGGCGGGGGCGAGAGCCGACAAACTGGGGAAACCTGACCAGAAATATGATGTCATTTATATGGTAATACATCGGAATCCCGTCATTTAGATACTTCAATGATTAATGTCAGCGACAAGACAGAGCCAGCTGGTACCACGCCGCTCTCTTTTCTCTTTCTCTCTTTCGCTCGCCGCTACAAGATTCTTTGACATTTTAACGAGATGCTCATGCCTCGTATCTCGGCCGGTTATGCGGCTACTGCGATCCGTGTTATTGATAGTATATATTGCTGCTTTGAAATGTAAACATTGCGAGCACAGTACCGAGTAAGCGGCAAAAAATAATCGCAGGTTATTTATATATTGATTAAAATTATCTGTATCTTTATTTTTTAATTGCAATAATTTTAACGTGATAAATAATTATTTAACAAAGTTCAGTAATGCTATCGAAATCTTAAATCTTTGTATCTTGTATGAGTATTATGAATTGAATCGTAGTGAAATCATTATCTAAAAGTAATAGAGTAAAGTTTTCCAATATGGTATCGCGATATTTCGAAACCTGTACATATACGGCCCTATTTTTTAATTATATAGAGTCATTGGATGTATATTATAACTATTGAATGAATTCTCGAATTATGGCAAATTATTGTTTCAAACAGCTCAAAACTTTTCGAACAACCAAGATCGAATGAACGCAGTTAATTCAAGGCGAATAATATCGACTATTCTAAATGGATATTGTTCTAGTGACAGTACAAAGTATTTTGTATCCATTTGTTTTGATTGAAAAATATTTTTATTTCTTATAAAGTACTTAAATGATAAAAAAATTAAATAGCCCTATCATAGAATAAGATTTTTCTTTTTTTCAACAAATAAACATATTAGAATATTTAAATGTATGTTTTTAAAAAATATTTGTACCATGTTCGTTTGTAATATGTTACTTAGGCAATTGCACTTAGAAACTTTAACGTATATTATTTTGCACACATTGCCCTAGAGATTAATTATTTCGAAACCTTTAAATTTATTTTATTTTCAGGGATCTACATATTGAGAGACTTTACCCTATATGGACTTTTTTATTATTTTGTTGAAGGTCCAAAATATCTAGTTTCATACTCGCGACAATATTTGATTGATTTCATTGTGAATTAGTTATAATTAGTATTACAGATCAACTAAAAATTTCCACACTGCTTTATAATTGTTCCATCGAGAAACCATTTAAGATCCATAAAGTAAGTTTATTGTTATATTTAAAAAATTTAAATAATTTCATAAATAAGAAAGTGTGCGCCCTCGTGTGTATCGAAGCACGCTTTTTCTTCAACATTCAAGCTCTTTATTAAAGAAAGCTACGGGAAAAAGTTATTTTCGATAAAGTTAAAAAAGTTTTTCTGCGAACTTGCAGTTCGATAAATGACGCGAGTGCGCGACCCCCGGAACGAACTTATCCTCCCGGGCTAACGTCGCGGATATCCGTCGACTCATTGGTATTCGGGGAACGCGCCGGGCGTCGCGGCACTTTGCCGAATGTGAATGCGAAAAAATGTGAACTTAATAAGAAAAGCCTTAAAGGAAGTAGGCGAGCTTTTGTCGTTTGCCACAGCCATGCGGCTCGCACTGTATTTCCCCATCTCTCTCTATTTTTACTCTTCAACGAGAAATTCCACTATGGGACAATGATCTATTCACACTTTTCACGAGTCTCTTCCGAAATCGACATTTAATACGGAGTCTTCCCTACTTATGCGAAACCGTAAAAAGATTTCAATTTGTGGTTCTGAATATATGAGCAAGTTAAAAATAATAATCACTAATTAAATTATAAAACATAATATGATAAAATAACTTTCTCAGTGTTACCATTTATAATATTTTTTTTTAATTACAATTGAATTGTAACAACAATACCTATCTTATTATTTTTTTCCAATTCATAGCTCGATTGCCCATATTTCATAATATAATTTATACATAAAATATGTTTCAGTAATATTTCAATTCATTTTAACGTATTTTCACGTATTTGCTATGAATGAAATTTCTCAAAAAAGTTTTCTGGTATATTAGGGAAAAAAATTAAATTACTATACGTAAAATGATATATAATTAAAGTCAATATAACGTAGCCTGATTTTTATGAACCTTCGGAAAGCTTTTATTGCAATTGATGGCTCAGATAATATTATCTTCTAGAACTCACATTTGTCAGCCAACTGGCATAAATATTGCAATTGAAAATTAAAGACGTTCTCGCTCCTAATGTATTCTCGAAAAAAAAGGAAAAAGAAAAAGCATTTCACGCGGCAACAGGGTACTAACAGCTCGGCGTGAAAGAGAGATGGGCGGAGGCGGAAGCGTGAGCCAGCGCGTAATCACGCTAATTGAGTGCAGATAGGCCTCGTTGACGACTCCTTTATTACGTCGGGGCTCGGGGCTCCAGAAACCGCGCGCGCGAGCGCTTACCTCGCCTCCCTGGCTAGTCGTGTATTCGCGACGGCTACTCCGCGCGCCGACCACCACCGTCATTATGTCGCGCGCTGCTTTTTAAGGAAATCGCGCGACACTCGTCGCGACAACGTGGAATTCCTTTCTCCGGGCGAGCTCGAGAGCCGGCGCAGTCTCGAAGTTGTTTTTTCGCATACGCTCGATCGACTTAAATTCCTTTTTCGCCCCGAGTCGCCGTATATAAATTTACGCCGCCACCGCCACTGCCACTAATGAAAAATCTCTTTTCTGCGTGCGCGGTGTGATAAGTTTGTGGGAGCTATGGGCTCTCTCGGCTTTTCGCGACTACTTTAATTGAGATATTTCATGTGTGCATGCGGCTGAAACAGCTAATCAAAATTCCGACTTGAATGTGTGAATATAGGTTGCTGTATAATTTTATATTAAATTAATTAAGTAAATAAATGAGTATATGAGATGATAGGATTTGTTGTGCATCACTTTTCAATTATTTGAAGACCACCTGCACTCAAATGTTAGTCGTTTTCTATTTTATTAAATATACAACATTGACTTTAACATGATAAAGTATCTATATAACAAATGAATTTAATACAAAATAGTTTTGCTACAATGATAAATAAAATCAAAAGAAATTTGTATTCTGTAAGGATAAATAATCTTTTTATAAAAGTTAATAAGCTGTTTCAGAGTTGGCAATTATTTTTTAATTCAACTTTCTTTTAAATGAATTTTAAACTCTAATTAAAAAGTTTGTAAATAAATAAATTAGAATACGTAAATGGCAAAGTTATTCTACGGTCGAATGAGTTTCGCTGCCACCCTGCGGTTAAAGGAGGAACGACTTTACTGAAGATGCTCTCACAAGTCGGTACATCAGAATTCTTGGTTGTCGGCAACCACAAGAAAAGTTCCGAGGAGTCCGGAATACAAATGAGTTTCAGTCTATTAAACTTCTCCGTGTATATACATATAGATATTGCAAGTAATAATGGTTAGATATTATCCTGAATTTCACTACTTTTGTGCAATTTAATTTCTTTAACGTACAAGAATTTCAATATGCGCTGCATACTAAAATATTTTTAATACTTTATAATTGTTCAGTAATATTTCAGTGTTAAAAATGTTTCATACAATTTTCTTTTTACTATAATAATATTTAGACATTATTATTAGTAAAACTTACAAACATATTATAAAGAAACCAAAATATTTTTGTAGATTAATATTGTTCTAGTATAGTTTGGTAGTTTTCATAGCTTACTTTATTTACATTACTGCACTGTTTACAGACAGTTTATAGATTTATTTTAAGGAGTTATAAATATATACACTTTTTAATGTAAAAATATGCATTCGCCTAATAATAAAATGATAATTATTAGTAACATACTATTTATTTATAAAAACTAAAAAAACTAAAAAATTTATTCAGTCTTCAATGATAATTATTAACTCTTGCTATAACTATATGATTGTCGTGAATTATGCATCTCATTCTATAAGTGCTTGTTGTCCAGTTCTATTGTATTGCAACAGTTAACAGTTTCTTCATTCCACGAACGCAGTGACCAATATTTTGTGCCTCGACTTTCAACTCTTTTCGCGACTTTAAGAGTAAAAAATGGTTCATTTGTGTCACTTCTTATTATTCAACTGAGGCGAAATTTTAGCAGTTATGATGGGATCATAATGCTTTATAATTATATCAGTCACATACAGCAAAGTTGTCAAAATAACAAATAAGAAACTAAAAAATGTAGTAATATTGTAAAACTATATCGCGGTAAAGATTACGTACACTTATGCATTTGTGAATTAGTTTTAGCTATATTTATAACTATTTCGATGAATTTTTAATTTTATTTTTAATTTTATTGGGTAATAAACAATATGAAAAATTTTATGTAAATTATTTAACATTGATATATGTATAACAACATAATACATTATTGTTCAATATTTCAATCGCTTTCGCTCTAAACTTGTTACTAATTCATATAATCGATACAGCTAAAAAATAAGATACTTAAAAGCGAGGTACCATTTGAGCACGCAGCAAAAAAGAAGGGACCGGTCCCAAAAGCGGAGGGAGACCGATTGAACATACTTCGATGCCGACGCTATATTGCTGTCCCGATTCGGTTACCGACCGCAGAAAAGTTAGGGCTGTCACTTTGGGCCCACTACTAATACGCTCAGACATTTCAAATCTAATTATTTTAACAAAATTAATGAATCTTAATGGAAATTGAAAAATAACTTGTAAAATGTATTAAATTCCATCTAACATTTACACTACGCAATTCTTACGTATTCTTCATCTCAAAATGCCATTATTAGAAAAAAAATTTATATTATTATCTGCATGAAAAAGTTGAAATGAACCTTCTTCATTGCAGCTTACAAGTAATCTGTCATAAAGTCAATCCCTGTTATACACTGGTCCTAAAACGCACACTTTAAAATCCGGCGAAATTGTCTTCGCGGCGAACCGATAGCTCATAAATATCCGCACGGTCGCAATTGCCGCTGCAAAAACAGCTCTCCGCGTACACGGGAACATATCGTAGCAAATCGGTCGGAAAATATAGCATAATGAGCGTTTAAGACGCGACAGCTCGAGTAGCACGGGGATCAGGGCCCGCGCGTATCGGCAGATAGGGAGTCGTTTTCTTTTTCTCCTTCTTGTATCTCCGTCGCTCATTCGTTTTTATAGACGCGAGCGTTTTGAGCCCTCGGGGGAGAGGTGAGCTCGCGTATATATATTCTGCGGCAACTTTAAAAAGCCATTCCGGGCTGAGGGTGCATCTGCTTTGCGGGGGATCTTGTCACTCGTTTTCTTACAAGTCCCCGGTGAGTTCTGCGAGCGAAGGTGTCGTTTTATAAGGTTCTCACAAATCACTGGATCTCTCCGCAGGCACCGAGGCGCGCTGGTAATTATTTCCGCGGGGATGGGGACAAGACGGATTTACAGTTTTATGGGAATTGGAACATTCGTCTATGTTCGACTTTTATTCGTATTGATGTACATAGATCCACGCGTAGGTATATAAAGGATCGTAAAAAATGTTTCAAGTCATTAATTCGCTTCAATTTTGTGAATATATATATTTTGTCATTATAACGGATGAATAAGATTATACACTTTTTTAAATTCCTATATAAAATTATTATTATTACTTATATTTTCAATACTATACTTGGAAAATCATGCATTTCTTCGTTAGTAATTTTCAGATTGTTAAGAAAAAGAATAACGCAAAAAATAATAGGACATACCACATCAAGGAATACAAAATTTTATATTCACTAGATTAAAACTTAAACAACACTTTTCTTGCATTTTCGCTTCAAAATCAGAATATCTGATATTTCACTACAACATGAATCAACAGGGAATAAAGTTGGATAAAAATACGAGGATCACATCTCGCAGCAAAAATGAAAAACCTTGCTGAAGAGGCAATTCTCGGCTCCTTTGTCTACAACCACCAAAACTCGGCAACTGCGCGGCGACTTTTTCGTCGAGCCGCTTGCGCGGGGGCCAAAGTGTATCCGACTTTCGCGGCCGCGATTTGCATTTAAATGAAGCGTCCCGCCGAAAAGTCGACGACTGCCACCAATCGTCCCGCGCGTCCGAAAAAAACGCGCGCGCGCGTCTTGTCACCGCGCCGACGGATCCGATAAATTCTGTCGCGCACGCTTACGGGCTACAAGCGACAATTCCGCGATACAGGGCAAAGTATAAATCTCATCGTGCTCGCTTACCAGATATATCCGAGCCGGACTAATAAATCACGCACCATGTAACGTTTTCTCGCGAGGTATATAGGTACTTTTCGCTCGCTTTCGTGTGTATACAGAGAGCTGAGGACTAAAATTTTGCCTTTTCTGCCAGTTGAATTTTTTTTTTTTTGTCATAAAAGGGGAACGGGTAGATTGATGCTTTTGAAGAAACTCGTTTTTGGAGAAGGCATTTGTAAGAGGCCGCTTTGGAAAATTATTGTTGCATGCGTTCGTTTTAATTGTTTCTGCGCTCCAGTCGAGGTTTTAAAACGAGCATTTACATACCTACTTTCATCGGCGTTGCAACATTTTGGGCTACGTGAAATTATTGCGCTGAATTTACACATTCAACCGCTGCAATTATGCGATGACTATAAAAGTATAATCGCGACAATTGTAGCATTGTTTTCGAAAACGTTAATATTTAATTTAAAAATGTAGATATATTTGTCGTTAGAAGCAATGGAAGAATAGTTTTTAAATAAATGTTTTACAACAGTTTTTGTGGAAATCTACTCTCTAATAGACATTTATATATAATTCAAGATCTAATACTTATAAGACACCGAAACAAAAATAAGATAAATCGAGATAATTCGGCCACCCACACGCGTATTTCTTCAGGCACGCTCGAGGACCCGCTTTATGGGAAAAACTTAATTACACCGTAATTTAACAGATATAAGTAGCTTAAAAAATGTAAAAATTATAATTTATTAAATATTTAAAAAATTTTCAAAATATTTTCAATTCTTTACAAGAGAATTAATCCGAAAAGTGGCTGTATTAGCTACATACGCTAAAAACACAGTTAGCTATATTTTTCTAGTAGAAGATAGATTGTATTTTCATGTAGGTTAATAAATTTTAGTTAATGTTGGTGTATAACAAATGAATAAACTTTTTTTGGATTAAATTGGCTTTGGATTAATATAGTCAAAACGCATTTTATACAACTTGGCTTCGGGTTAAGGTGGCCGAATTACCTCCAGTTACCTTAGTGAATTTCATATAGTTACTGCAAAATATAAAAACTAGAAATACCAAGGCATATCAGAAAAACGCAATAAGAACATGAAATTTGAGTTTTCCATTATTGGAGAAGCTACAACATCTTAAGTTAAGGAGAGACATTTTTCGACAAGATAATCCAGTTAGATTGATTTCTCCTTCTACAACAACCACAATGCACTGGCCGAAATACATCTGAAAAACCTCACACTCCCATTCAATCCTGAAAAATTGCCAGAGCCGACGGATAGCAGCAGGTCCATCGTTGCACCCCGAAAAAATTTTAAATTAATCGTAATCCAGGAAACCTGTGAAAAATAAAAAGTAGGAGGGAAAACACGGGGCCGGCCGCACTGTTAACTCGGTACTTAAATTTTAAAAAATACCCAGCCATAACTCACAGCTCTTCGTCGTCGTCGTCTCCTCGAAAGAGCGCAGGACATCGCGCTCTTCTAACGTATGTCCCTCATTACTCATACGTATTTAGGGTGCGGCTCTCCGCCATTTCCGAGGGTTTTTTTCTTTCCTACAGTAATTCGTCGGCGGCGATGCACCGCGCGCGCTGCCCCAATAATCCCCGACCGACGAGAGCCGCACGCGGAAAGCCTCTTTTGGGAAATTCGTCGCGCGCGTCAGAGTCGGGATTTCTTCCTTGTCCCCGATTGATGCGCGTCAAGAAGCGTCGCCTATATATACTGGCTGCTATATCCCGCTATTATCCCTCTCTCGGTCGCGCGTTTCACTCCCCCTCCACGTACATATAGCCGTCCGCGGTGGTGCGGCTGCGGCGGCACTGGCATCAGCTCTTCATAAATCCACTTTCGATTATGTTATCTAATGGGAGTATTATGCAACGCGATTGCCCGGCTTTGAGGAGAGCTGCTGTCGAACAATATCGTATTCATACGCGGTGCGACTTTGAGCCGACGGACTTGTTTTTGAGCTTTCTCTGATTCTTCGCCTCTATGCGCTGTTTCTTTTTTCTTCCACTTTAATGCTTCGCCTTTGGTTTTTTTTTCTTCGAGGGAGGGAAACTTCTTGTCCAACCCCTCGTTTATGATTAATGATGACGGATTTTTCATCGATATTTCGGTATGTCATGCGTCGCTTTCATATATATTAGCTGTGCTTCGCACTATTGCGTAATGAGCGATCCGACGTCTAAATCGAAATTATCATACTTGAGGGGAGAGCTGACGGATTATTTGCAGCGAATGCAGCTTGAATGACAATGTTGCGTAGCATTAATTTTTTATTATGGGAGGTGCATATATGATAAATATTATAATTGCTTCAATAACGATATTTTGCGTAGTACAAGTACTTGTAATTTATGCAGTTTAATGTTTTTAAATAATCAAAAGATAATAAATAATTTTTTTTACACATGCATGAAAAAGGCCCTTTTCCTGCGTAGAAAAGTGAATCGAAAATCGAACATTTCTAGCATTTGTTGAGGCCTCGCACTGCTATTTTTCCTCCCGCTGCAGCGGGAGGAAAAGTTCTTAGAGTTAGCCTCTCGCTATATGACGACTCGATATGCCCGATCTCCCATTCACTTTTCATGCAAAAAAGGTCCTATCCCTGCACTTATTAAAAAAATTACTATGTGTAACAAGGGAGCAATGGACTTTTTCAGACTCGGATGAAGATTTTGAGCACTCGTGTATCACTCGTGTTCAATCATCATCCTCGCTAGAAAAAGTCAATTTTACTCCCTGGTTGCACAATGTACTATATTATATAAAAAAAACTATGCATCGTTTGCTATTGAAATAATGAGCTTGAAAATATAAGTACGTTAAGTGGCATAGCCTTTATTATATATAGTTATATACAACTAGACATCTAAATACATACAATTAATAAATAAAACGTTTTTAAATTTTGAAATACATTATTTGCTTGAAGATAAACTTTTCATTTATGTATACACGCGTGTTTACCCGTGGAAGAGAAATTTTTACGTACGACGTCCACAACCTCGCGGCGCTTTTTCTTTTTCGACATTCATTCTCGCGCTCCCTCTCTTTCTCCCTACTCCCGCGCGCGCGCCTCACCTCCATGCATGCATGCGCGCGCGCGCTCGCTCGCTCGCTCTTCCTGTCTCACTCGCGGATCGAAACCAGGCATGTTTAACGGTGTAGCACATTCTAGTTCGTGGCGCGCTCTATAAATTCGCGCGTGGGCGGAATCGCAACGGCGGCCGTCCCAAACTGATTGGAATGAAATTCCTATTTACATTTCAGTTTCCAGTCACGCCGCCCGACTACGCCGAGACGTATTTACGAACGGCCGCTCTTTGATGGATTTCTGATGCATTTTTGATTTTTTGCCCCCGCTGACCCTCAGTCCTCCCCCTCAGCCCTCGCTTGTCCTTTCTTCGCGAGTGTATAGGAACGCGGCGTGCACTTCCTTTTTGCTTGCGTATTGTATACGGTATATGTATCTGAAAATATATTTTTCTCCCAAGGGTTTTCAATAGTAGAACGAGAAATAAGTAAACCTATATTTCCATGAATGCTCAAAATACTAGGGCTTCGCGATACAGCAAGATTAATCATGATATTGTATTGTCTTCCCTCAATATTCAAGACAATAATCGATACAATATTTATATACAGTTTTCGATACGTACCTTAAATGTTTATGATAATTTTACTAGAAACTGTTATATACTTGTATATTAATTCGTTTTCTGTTATCCATATATTTGATTTCAATTTAAAACCCTTAAACTTTTATTATTTGAAATTTCAATATTTTCAATTTCAAATTTCAATATTTATTAAATACTTAATGTATTTGTATATTAAATTACATTCCGTTATATTATTCTTAAAATTCAGTAACATTTGTAACTTGAAAGTTTCTTAAATTTAAGGACATTTAGGTCTGAAACCGAAATATCGCGGGGTGTGAGGTCCTTACAAAAAAGGAAGCTACGGGGACGTGCGACAATGAACAAGTCAATTATTTCAGAAATTTACTATTTTACGACTGCGTGCCTCCCTCTTCTACGTGGACCTCCAATTTTTTAAACAATCGATTCGCTTTTTGTCGGACATCTGCGTAGCTCTAATATGATCAAGAATTTCAAGACAAGACAATAATACTTTTCATATTGAGGGAAAAGACCAAGACAAGAGAGAAATTTTAAAGAATTTCTAAGAGCGAGACAATAATTACAGAAATATTGTATTATCTCGCTCTCACGCATCCCTAAAAAAAAGGATGTTAAAATGAATAGAAATTTTTCTTGAAGTCTATCATACATAATTTTGAAGTCAAAATATATTTTTACAATATTCAGTAGATTTTTTTATATTGAAAATAAAATACTTGAATACATTCCCATAAGATACAATTTTTGATGCATTTACATTATTTTATACCCACCTTTTTTTAAATCTTCTACCGTATAAAAGAAAAAATATCCGATGTAAGAACGTCGCATCTCAGAATACTCACTTAAACAATTCATTTTCAATTCAAAATAATTTAATAAATTAGCAGTTTAATATACACAACGCGCCTTGCAATGTTTACCACGATAAAATCATACCTAAACCCACCAAAACAATCTGGGACCCATTTCAAGTTAAGTGAACCATTTTTTTCAATTACATTCCCGGGGAATCTCGGCGAATACGGAATTTCTCGTACGCGCTCCTTCGTCGCACGTGAACGCGCACGTACGTACACAGAGAGAGAGCGACCCACACACGGAGACACGCATGCGGGATACATACTATAGAAAATTCGGCGAGAGATAAGCGCGCTAAACTCAGCGGCAAAGTTACGAGCGGCTCTTTAGCGTCTAATTACGACCTGGCGTAATAACCGCGCGCGCACACACCGCCGTGTAATCCCATCGCGGCACTTGCGTGCGCGCGCGAGTCTAATGAAATGCGTGCCCGCACTGCGCGACCAAAGGGTTAATTCGAAGCACGCGTATGCGAAGGGATGCTCGAGGGGTTTCGCTGCGTGGAGAATGGGACGGACACGGCCGAGCGAATTTCGGTCGTCATTGTTTTCGAGTGAGCGAGACTCGCGTGTGATTTGATGAAGGTGTGAGGCCAGATTTTCCACTATATTAACTCTATTATGTGTTGTTATTGGTACATTGCAGCTTTATGAGTGTAATAGATTAAGGGATACGTCAATTTATGAAATATAGCTGCTTTAATATAGGAAACAGTAAATATCATTCGAAAAACTCATATATATTATGTTATAGCAGAAAAAGGTTTTCACAAGAAAATTGTATTCACAAGCAAAGTCTTATGTTTATGATACAAAGAACCGATGTTTGCACGCATAAGGATTCAGATTAGGTTGGAGAATTATGAAACAGACTAAATCAAGTGCAAGATTAGATCGGTGCTCGGTTATCTCTTTAAACCTTTCTCCTCCGCCCCTGCCTCCCTCTCACCTATTCGCAAGCTCGGAGTTGTACGTTTGAATCCCTCCGGTTATTTGCTACATTAAGATAAGAATTTCCCTGGCTTTAAACCGGGAGTCGACTGTCTGTGTTCGGCCGCCCAGTGTTCGACTCGATTGTTTCGGTTGCGTCGCTACAGCTACGCGCTATTTGCACCATGTATTATCGGGCGCCAATTTTGCTAATTATCTGCGTATTTGTAACCAGTATTTCGATATAACATTACATGATTTCTATATGCAGTAAAAAAAATTGAAACTGAAAATACTTTGTTAGGAATAAGTTTAAAAATTATTCAAAATGAAGTTTTTATAAAAGAAAACCTTTTATATTGAAAGAGAAAACGATGAAACGGCTTAATTTTAAAATAGTAAAATTCTTTTTTTAATTTAGGTAAATTCGCTTCCATGTGATTCTTTCAATTCGCATAATATTTCGCTGTTTCATGCTCTCATATAATAATTGTATTGACATAATTCCAAATTTATAATTTAAACGACGTGATCGCATCGAAATCGATTTATCAATCCCGCAACATGCCGGACCTTTTGCCACCTCGGCTATACAATTGATGACAACAACGAGGGCTCGAGATCTAAAAAAAACTCGTTAAAAAAGTCACGACTTCACGCAGTGACGCTGCGCATTGCGCGCTCTTATATTTCAGAGCGTCTTGCGCTCTCTGGAAACTGGGCAAAGGGGCGATCGACTGGGCTGGCCTCTACCGCGCGCGATGTCGTATTCCGCGGGCGCGCTCGACCCCGATACACTTGAATTACGATCGGGCCGGAGTCATTCTCGCGCCTCTCCCGACGGCGGTGCGACAGGCAGATGCGCTCGAGGGGTCAGCAGCGTCCGAGTGTAAAGGTATTCGGATGAGACGCACTCGGCCGTGTATACATATACAGGCGCGTATTGGTACGGCTATGTACGCTCGGGGGGTGGATGCGGGAGTAGTAGTCCCTCGGGAGTCCTCTCTTCAAAAAGGAAGAAGAAAGGCGCGAGAGAGCCTTCCGGCGAGGGAGGGCGCGACACCTCATTTCCTTATCTTTAACAGGCCGTTACTTCTGTAGTCGCGAGGCGCGTCCGTTTCTTCTCTCCCCCTCTCGGTCTTTCTTGCTGTCCCGAGGTGCGAGTAACCACCTCCTTTATCTGGCCGCCGAAAAAGGAGCCAGCGCAAGAGAGCTTTTATCAAGAGGGTGAGATGCTTCGCACTGGGAAAGAGAGAGTACTACGCCACGGAGTTGCCTTATTTATGGAGTTGAATTATTGTGGCCAACCTGCGTATACTTGGCTGTTTTATCGGTTTAAAAATTAGGGCCGTTTGTCATTTGGCGATTACCGTTGTCGTGTGAAAAAAATTTATTTTTTAATTATTTAAGAAGATATAACTAATTGATTATCCGAGAAAAGATATTATAGCATAAATTTTGTTGAAATACATATTATAATAAATTTTAGGTTTTGGTTATACTCGCAAACAATATTCACTATAGTGGATATATTTATATAATAATTATAGTTAATTTTACGAAAGTTATAAAAAATTGATAGAATACGTTACTATAATTGTTTATAAAATAAAGCCTATGCAAAGAAGCAAATCTTTTAAATCAGATTCCTGCAAGAATATTGACCCTCGATGCTCGTTCCATCAATTATAGAGCAGGTCCAGTCCACCCCGGGTATACGTTACCCCATCGTGCAGTAGACAGGGGAAGGATGGTTTACAGCGTGTAATCGAGCAAACAACGAATACACACACAGGAACACAGAAGAGTCATTAGAATTTTAGATTTACTTATGAGTTTTAATCTCTTCTCACGCAAACACGCACTCCCCAAATATGTAACCAAGCAATAAAATCGCATAAAATTAATACCCAAAACAATTAGTAATTCTACCCACTACGCAGTTCTGTACTTTCTATAACACCGTTGACAAGTTTATAGATATACGCATACATAACCACAGAAACCGTCTCAGGGTCAACATTAAACTACTCTTCCACATACTGACCCCCTCGCGCTGCATATGTAAGGTGGCAAAGTTGACGTTTGCGGCTATCCATAAGCAGATATCCCCCCATCTCCGGCGCGTCTGCGCTCATCAGCATATAGAGTGCATATATGCCCGCGCATCGCGTCGAAGACGGAGCAAACCTCGGTCTACACTTTCCGTCACGTATATACGTGGACCGCGTACGCACGCGCGTCCACGCGCGAGAGAGATCATCAGTCAGCCGGCGCGCGCGCGCGAGGGGCGATGTCCATTTGGCATCCGGAGAGCGAGTGAGCGGCAGCAGCCGCCGGCCAATAACCTCCGGCCCGCCCTCGAAAAGTAACTTTCGCGGAGGAAAAGCCCCGGCCACGGGCGTGAAAAATGATCGCTTCCAAATTGCCCCGCTTACATGATAAATATACGGCCTCGCTCGCTCCGTCCGTGTCTATCTCTCTCCGCTGGACTAGAGCGAGCGCCTTCTCTATCCGAGATGCTTTTTTCGCTCCCCCGCGCACGCCTGATATCAGATAGCCGTGCTGTATTTTTCTTCCATTAAAGCGTGTAGGGTTTTTAAAGTTGAAGGGGTGCGGCGAGGGCTATTCGGATGGCGCGCCTATGCTGTATTATGTAGCAACATAGAAATGTGCGTGTGGTTCAGATACATTATTATCTTTGTAAGCTTTATGTTCTTTGGTTGTGATTGATAGTGCAAAATAAAATTTTTGGGTAAAGTGCAGTAATATGTACATCTACGAGAACTTGGTATCTTCTTTTATTATTCGTGTTACATATTTTTGAAAATGACATAGCAAGTACTATAACAATTAATAATTTATGTATGGAGTATACCTACAGTTAATGCGATAAACAATGTAATTACTTTCTATTCAGGTATACGTATTAAACATCACTTGACGACGTAACTTTTGCATTAGAAGATTTTTATCCTTTATGATTCATAAATAACTGCTATAAATTATGTAACGCCATCCAATTACAAATGTATTAGTATTACGAAGCAAGAAAAGTGTGGAAAAAACGCCTGTTATTTATGTCCTGATTATATAATCAAGGAGCAGAAACTAATTGAATTCTAGCGCTTTAAAAGAAAAGACAGAGAGCAAGAAACAAATGATACGCCGGCTGTTCATCACAAAGCAATAAAGCGTCGCGCTCCTCCCACGTCGGGCACAAGAGAGACAAAAAAAAGAAAGAAGCGCGCACCACCGCTAACTAAAACAGACTGACATCCCCAATTTCATGCAGATTTGCTGCTTTGCTCTTTCTCTCACTCTCGTGCCAAAGCAGGTACGCGCGCTCGCACAATATAACGCCGAGGACGAAGAAAAAGGAACTCGCCGAGGCCATCCTTCAAATTAGCGCGTGCGGCCTTGCGCGCCCCCGCCTTCACCAACTCCCACCCTCGCTTCTTTTCCTTTACCCCCTCCCCCCACCCCCAGTATACAGTCCACGCGACTCTAAATGAAACGGCGCGAGGCAGGGAAAAAGAGGGCGACATTCCGAGAGTCGCGTACATATATACACACACACGTGGGCCACCCCGAAGGACGATTTATAGTGTCGCGGGCGCGCTTATGCGGGAGCGCGTGTTTCCTGTCAATTTGCGCGGGGCCGATTTAACATTTAGAATTCCATCAATCAACATCGCTCGCCGGGATAGAGGCCACGCGGGCATACTTTCGAGCTTTGATGTGAGTTCACGGGGGGGTTGCTGTTATACGATGGTGTGAGGAAATTCTAGCTTATATGTAACTTTCATGAGATTTTATATATACGAAATAGTATAAACAGATTAAATAACAATAAATTATAAAAAGAATGATATTGATAAACGAATTATTCAATTTTTTTTTATTATTCGTTTAAAACTTTTCTTATATCAATTTATTATTTTAAAATGTGCCCTTATATACTGTTAATAATAAAATACCATTGCAAAATGAAATAAACAATTTATTTTCAAAATTTGTAAATTGGTATCGTGCAAAATTGAGAGACAGCGCATAAACCCCAAAATAAAGTAATTACGAAGTAGATTATTCGCTTACCCGTTGAACTTGTGACACTTAAAATTCACAATTCGTCCTTGCTGCAAAGACACTAAGTACGTAATTTTCTATAGAAAGTCCTTCGATGATTTGCATCTAAATTGCGGCAGCACGCAATCTCGGATCTTTGGACGCGACGGGTAAGTATCTCTCTCACTCACACTCTCCCTCTATAGCTTGGCGCGCACCTCTCGAACTTGAAGAATCTTTTTCGAAAGGCTCTCTCTCTCCTCACAATAAAAAAGCTGGTGTCTTCTTTCGCCAGACGAGAAAGAAAGAAGGCACATCGAGAGGGTATCGACAGGCGAGATCTTGGCGCCCACCTTTCTCCGAAAACCGACTATAAAGACGGCGCGCGGTTTAGTGCAGAAGAAAGCAAGTCGCGCGCGAGAGCACCGCAAGACGTCCCGCGGAGAGCTAGGCGCCGGCTAACGCGTGCGAGCATCTCTTTCTCCATTTTGCCCATCTTGACCTTTTACCTTTTTCCCTTATTTTCGACATTGTTTTAACGCGGCGCTGGTACAGCCGAAGTCAAAAGTGAGTGGTGGAATAATCTTAGACTTCGGTTTGTTAGCTTTAGACAAAATAGGAGAATATTTGTGCTTTTAAAAAACCCCCTTAAATATGCTTCTTCTGAAATCCGTAAGAAAAATACGATTTTAATATTTACGCTAAGAGTCTAAAAATCACTTTTTATTAATTTTCTGAAGGATTACTACAGTAGTGTAACTAATTGTTGAAAATAAGTATTTTTAGCTTACTAGGAAGGTGATGTCAGGAATCCGCATCACGGGTTTAACTCAAACTTTGTGATCTGTTTTTCGATGTACAAATATGAAGAAAGCCGCAATATCAGAGCCTAATGCTTCAAAAAATTCAAGTTCTGAACATTTTTAGCTTTTTTTAAATCTTGAAAAGAGTCACTTCTTCCAATGGTTACGATGTAATCTTGGAAAATCTCAAATATTACTTCAAAAATAGAACATTACTAGAAAACGAGCTTAAATTTGATTTTTTTTTTAAATTAGAAAAAATATTTATTTCTTCAAAAATCATGAAAGTTTGAAGATGATCAATGAAAATGTATTGATCCTGGTGGAAGTTTAATCATGTTTTTAACAGTAAATGGCTAGTTTGAACGAAAATGGCGTTAACATGAAAACCACTGAAACTGTTGAACCACGAAAATTCGCTGTTCGACTTCATGCATATTTTCGTCCAGTTTCATAGCTCAACTTCAAACTTCCATAACTTTAGAAGGAATCAATATTTTTGAATTTTGGAAAAAGCAAAAGAAAGCTCGTTCTTTCTTGCCAATGTTCTTTTTTTTACGGGATATTTGAGACTTAAGAAGACATCGTTTTCAAGGAACAAGTGACTTCTTTCAAGATTCAGAAAAAAGCTAAAAATGTCTAGAACTTGAATTTTTTAAAGCATTAGGGTCTAGATAATATTGTGGCCTTCTTCATATTTCTACAACCAAAAACATATCCGAAAGTTTGAGCCGAATCTATAATCCAGAGGTCTGACATTCTCTTGGTAAGTAATATGTGCTTTTTTCATTTAGTGGGTTCACTTACCTACCTTATTTTTAGTATATTACGACACTAGTGCCATTATAAGTGGCCCGTTATGTCACGATGTGAAATTAGCGCCCAAATACATCGAGGGTGATAATTCACGTCGTACAGTGGGCCAATGAAGGCACTAGAGTCGTACGATATTTTATACAACGTTTACATAAATCCACTTTGCATCCCTCGCTACTACACGGTGCAATAAGGGACTACTTATATCACGAATACGCGGGATATAAGCGCCGCTTTATGTCACGCAGTGCTAAAAATTATAATATTCAAGAAATTATTTGAGTTAAATTTTATTTAGTATTATTTCTTTGCCTTTTAATTATCATACTTTTTTAAATTACATATATTCAATAAATGTGATTTTCATTTTGCACATTAAAATGGTGATCCTCACGTAATGATGGACAGAACTAATTGGTAAAAGAGATCGCGACAGGGTGCAAAGTCGAAAGTGGCTTTCGGTCAAAGGGTAGCACACCAGCAGCGGTTGACTTTCCGGTGCCTACAAGTGTCGCATGCGGCTGTAGAGTTTACGAGCCCGCTTACAAGACCTGCCAGATAATTATCAACCGGGGCCTCTTCATTTCGTCCTTACGAGGTCTCTACCTTTCTCTCTTCCTTTCTCCCCCGAATAGTCATCCATGCTGTTCCCTTGTTCTTTTTTTCCTTGCACACGCGCTGCCTGTCGTGTCGTATTGATGCTTCGATGAAAGACAGATAAGACGCCAGCCTAGCATAGAGATATAGAGACAGTACATAAAAAAAAATCGAGAAAGTTGCAGGTTTCAGAAAGACGTAGCAAATCCGGGAAATTTGTTAGTGCTTTACCCGGAAAAATCCGAGTGGAGTTGATGAAGAAATTCAAAGTTATCTAATATGTAAATATATATATAGATACAGACATTTGTATAATAGTACTCTTTAATGAGACAATATAATTAATTTTATTTTAATAAATATTAGTTAAAATTTACCATGAAATTTTTAAAAATTCGTAGAATATCATATCAATGATGGCAGAATGAAGATTTTCCTAGAATTACGATAATCCTATAACACATTGTGAAATCAGGTAAAAATTAACACGTCGCGCGATAATCACAAGAACCGTAATAATTCTCACCCCGAATTATAAGGGTAACTTTCCTTTGCTACCCTCTGCGATGTCCCGCAGGATTAGCGTGAATCTCACGTCGATTTTCAGCAGAAAAATAATTATCGTCGCCTGGTTATGGACTAGCTCCCAAAAACAAAAGGAAAACACGTCCAGATCGAGATAAGACAAGGTAGTGGAAACAAAACGCTTACAAACGATAAACCAAAGACGCAGAGGTGAGATAAGAAGAAAAAAAAGAGAAGTCACGGAAGGGTGAAACTATCGTGTCGAACGACTTAATCAGCACGCACTTCTTACCACTAGTTTCTACCTACGAGAGACGACGACCGTAATAAAGCTCCAAAGTTACGAGCTTTCCCTTTCCGGATGATCGCGCGGGGGCGAAAACTCGGGCACGTGCACTCCTCATCTCCCTATACCTCCAACCTACACCTATAGTATACTTTTTTCGACCAAAGAGCAGAAGAAAGAGAGAGAGACAGCCGCTACGTCCGCTGCTGCCGTTGCTGCTATTTATCGCCACGGCGCGCGTACCGTTAGATCGACCGCTGTCGCGCCCCGCGCATGTACAGCGCACGCACACATAAGTACACATGCCGCTCATGACGTCTTTCGAGCGCGACAGAGAGGAAGCGCGATATTGTTTTACGGTGCAGGACGAATCTAGTATTCTCGTCATATTTCTTTTTTTTTAATAGCCACAGTCGCGACGCGTTACTTTGTTTCGTCAATCGGCTGCACGCGCTGGTAGCTTAATTGGTTAATGATAACGGTTAACGCAGTGCGTCGTTGCATTGAAGGTGGATAAAGTGCGACGGTTTGTAAGACAATGTATAAACTCAACATCATGTATTTGGCGGCATAACATTGTGTGCAAAACAAATACAAAATGTAAGAAGCAGATGTTTAAGAGCATTGGTGCAGGATTAAAAATTGTTTTGTATCCTGAATCATACGATTCTTTTTTCCAAATGAGACTCCAAATGGACTCCATGATCTAGTTTTGAAATAGGTTATACAGTTACACTTATTTAAGTACAGTTACTTTGAACTTCAAATATGAATTTGGAATCCCCTCTCCTCTATATCTTCACACCTGCAAGTGTCCAAACAAATAATCTTAAAACAAATTCATCAAAAATTGCCAAAATATGCAAATACGAAGGTGTCTGGTACCTAATCGACGAAAAACACACGTTTTACCTCCACACTCGATCTTTGCTCTCTAAGGGGTGAGGGAGAGGGAGAGAAAGAAAGACCACTACAATCGAAGATGCCCATCGGCGATCTTTCTCCCGATGGAAAATGCACGGTGTCAAGTGCAAGGCCGGTGAAATTATCTACTCACCTACACACCTTGGAGAAAAAGGGACAACACGACGTGGTGGCAGGTTGACAAGGCCGGGCTGCACGTGTTTGCGGCCGGCCGTCGCAGCGGGCCGCCGCGCGACCAGAATTTTCGCTGACCAGCTCACCAGGTTTTTTTCAAGGTTCGGACTTCTTTTTCGTGCGGCACACGACTGCGGCACACTACACCCCCGATGTGTTACGAAGCATCGAAACGCAATGGTTCACGGGCATCTAGAAAGTAGTGCAGTGTGGCTACGCTCGGTTTTACAGTTACCCGAGATTTGAATTTGTCAAACGCAGGAGACGCGTGCCTTGCGTGATCTGAATTTCGAAGCAAAAGCGATCTGCACCGACAAATAAATCATTCAAGATGTTGCTAGAGGTATGTCGCGATAAATTTATGATCTTTTATACTATGCATTTTTATGATTATAATTTTAATATTGAATTAAAATATTTTTAGTGAATGATATCACCCTGGTAGAAATCTTAAGCATATTTTAGTAGATTTTTAGTTTAAAGTTAGCTGGATACCCCGGTAATAACGTCACCGTTTTAGTATTTGAACTGGTTAAAATTTGATACCTCATCAAACGATTAAATTTTTCTTAGTTTTTTTCGTCCTGGATATTGCTGAAATCATTTCTTGTCATTAATTGTAAGTATCTTATTTCTCAAAAATCAATTTCTCTAGAGACAAATCAATATTTTCAAAACTTAACCGATTCTTAGCTAGGAAAATAACTTTATTTATATATCTAACGATATCTAGCTAATTTATAAAATTAGCTTTGCTAGCAGAACTGGTTAATTTTATACCACGTATGTATTTATTGTTTATTTTAATTTTGAACATTTTTTAATTACACAAATTTTCAACTTAAATTATAGTTGGATAAGCGTTAATATGAAGTAAGTCATAAATATTTTATTAAATAACTTCATGGAAAATGCAAAAGGAATAAGTGGAGTATATAAACCGCTTATTTTATGAAATCTCATTACAAGAGTGTATAAAAACGCTTATACACGCATAATCTCTGGGAATTCACGCTACGAGACATGAAAGATGATGCGGTTTGTGGTTCAATAGAATCGATGAACAACCTAAAGAGTTAGAGCGCATTACAGGACACGAACTGTACATATTAAGGCATACTATTATGATATATAATTATCAATTCAAGACACTCATAAAAATTAACAAATAATTATTAAAAAAGGAATGTGAAAAAATGTTTATGAAAAAATTTTACTTTTAGTTTTATATCATTCTTACTATAAATCTGTTATTTATTTATTTTTTTAACATTTTTAAAACTGTCAGAATTTTGAAGAAAATTTAAATATGAAAGATAAATCACAAATTATTTGTGTCAAAATAACGATAAAAACATGTTTTAGCATCGATAATGCTTCTTATAATCTATGTCGAATAAATAGTTAATGTTTCGCTAAAAGGTCTCACCTTTCAAAGCTATGGACGTCAGTGGTGCGAAAACCCGCTCGTAATTTTCGATTTCCTGCCCGTCGACTGCCTGTCGTGCCGATACGATTCCCTCGCCCCCATGGCCCCGCGGAACCGCAACTCTAATAGACACATCGCCACGACTTTCCTACACGCGGACGTCGCCGTCGTAGTTGCGGTCACTTTTTCCACCTCGCTAATTCACCCTCTCTTTCTCTTCCTCTCTCGCGCTCTCAGGTTGACTTTGAATTACAGCAGTCGATTATCTTACCACGTTTTTCCTCTCTTCCTCGTACTGCATCGAACATAAAAAGAAAAACAATATATACAAGCAGGAAGTCCTATGCTTTACTCCTTCCCCATAACGCAGCTTTTCCAAGAAAATGATCTTTCCAAAACAGAACAACGAAAAAGGATGAAAAAAATAAAATAAAAACACACATATATATAATAGAATATGTAAATTATGCGCTCTTGCACCCTGACGAAGATCTCCGGGAGAAAGAAGAAAGCAATAAAAAGGAGGAAGCGGGGGAAAGGAACACTTGTCTCTCCTCGATCTGACAAGGAGTAGAGGACCAAGCGCGTGCACGCGCGCGCGCGCATCTTTATACGTGTAAGATGATCTTATCCTCCGGTTTTGTGCCAAACAAACCAAGTATCTTGTCCGCAGGTCGAGAAACACGTCCGCGCGTACGCGCCACGTATTACGAGAGGAGGGAGCGAGAGAAAAGTGAATGGAGAGCAGAGAGTCACCCGCACGCGCGCACGCTTTGACACCCTCCTCGCGCATCTCTATCTCTCTCTATATATATATATGACAACAAAGGAGAGCGCGAGAAAGAGAGAAAAAGATGAGAAGAGGGAACGCTACGGTTACGTAAATTAACCCGAACGTGACGATGTGTCTGACACTGTGGACTAATTTTATTGATGTTTTGTATCTTTCTTTGTGCTCCTTTTTTCTTGAAATTTTGATTCCATCAAGACTTTCTTTCTTTTAGTTCTGAATGTGATCTATATTTTTGGTCATTTATGGATAAT
Organism: Torymus auratus; assembly: GCA_900474315.1. Lineage (NCBI taxonomy): Eukaryota > Metazoa > Arthropoda > Insecta > Hymenoptera > Torymidae > Torymus > Torymus auratus. Next base: position 25,996 of record UXGD01001452.1, read on the forward strand.
TTTTAGTTCTTCTTTACTAAAATAAAAAAACAACATTTGAGGCACTTGCAGCGCACGAACCTTCTACCCTCATAAATTAGCATAAAATAATCATAAGCAGGCAGACGTGTAATTACGCACGTACGCTGATTTCATATGCCTATTCGTGCGATTAAAGCGAAAATAGCATCAAGCGAAATTAAGGGACGAAGGAGAAGAAGAGATCGAGCCGTGTGCCTTAGGTTCGGGGGGCAGCTCTCTTCCGACGGGCGAGCGCCGTTAGTTACGGCCTTATTCCGCAGGCACCCCGGAAAAATAATAATTTAACAATTATCTCGGCCGATCTAGCCCCGACGCGACCGTGTTATACGTATACCCTCGGAAAAAAGGAAAAACGCTCTCGCCTGCGATCCGTTATTTCCAGCGAAACGCAAAGGGATGGAGGGATGAAGATGCGATCCCCGTTAAGTGAAAACTCGAGAGACAACAAAATGGGACATGTTGTCCCAAATGTGCGATAATTTAGCGACTGAAACAAAAAGAGGGGGCTTATATATACACGGGCATCGGGATTTATGAGGATAACCGAAGACACGGAGGATGATATCTAGGACGTGCTCGTCCTTGTTTTTGACGAGACCAATTATCATCATCAGCATCTTAATGTTCTCGGAATCCACCTGCGAGGTGTAGGAGCTGTGTGCGCATCTGATCTGTACGCTTTATTTATTACAAGAAAACAGTGCGTGCAAGCCTGATAAGCAAACTTCTGGGTAATCCGGGAAAAACAGTCTGTCCCTGAATTAGACATATTTATATTCAGTTATCAAATATTACTTTCTGTTAAAAAAAAAACACACGTTTGAAAAGAAACTAAAGGGCGTTAAAACGAGTGAAAAAGACGCAGCTTCGCGATTACCATATCCAGGCAATATTTAACGTGCAACCCCAACACAACATCGCTCGTCCAAGTGCGAGAGAACGATTTTCAAGCGTGTCGCCTCTCTCCTCTCTCGCGTAAACCGCGCACGTCCGTCCTACCGTTCTATCTCCTAACGATCGGCAAGCGCACGATCGAAAAAGAAGGAGACAAGAGGCTTGGAGTATACAGGGAGCGCCGAATAAACTTCCCCGAAGACAAATTTGCGGCTTGTAAACGCGAGTCGGGAAATCAAGTCTCCCTTCCCGACTTTAAAATAAAAGCCTCTGCCTCGCGCGCAATAACCGGCTATTCGTGGAAGCGCCGCCGCCGCCGATATCGAAGGGGATCGACGTATGCTGTGGCCGCCGCGTGCTGCTTCACACGTGTGCGGATTGCGCGAGTACACGCTCATAAACAAATCGGGCGCGTTTTATTGGAATGTCAAAGCGTAATATTGGTATTCTCTCGGAGAGCGACTCCCCCCAAAATATGTAGCCTCGCGGGCTGCATGCTAATGCGCGAGCGAGGGAGAGCCTCTCTCTCGCTCTCTGCCTCTCTCTCTCGCACGCTCGTGAAGATCTGGCTATGCCTCTCTCTCTCTGTCTTTCATTGCGCATCCGGTTGTCAACGACGTATTAGATCATCGCCGCTGACAAGGCAGTAAAGTGACGACGTACTTCTCTCTCTCTCTCACACACACACACGTACACACACATACTCCCTCTCTTTCTCCTATCCGTAAGAGAGCAAGCCATGGGAAAAACGCGAGAGAGCGAGGGAGGCAGAGAGAGAGAGAGGAGTTTGGGCAGGTTGTCATTGCGTGCATGTAAAGTGAACAAGCGCGGCTAGCCACACGCGTGCTTTATTACTCGGCTATTGTTATTCACGGGTCATATCATCGCGGCGTTATCTGCCTCGAGAGATCAATTTTAAAGTGTCGATCGCGAGACTTTTTTCGTCGACGGCCATGTGGATATTGTGGAGTTTCTCGAGATTATACCTTCGTCCACGTATAGAGCATAATTTAGGGACTCACGAAGAACTGTTAACGACTTCATTAAGTTTATTCGAAAGAATGAATACTAGAATGTGAATAACTATTTTATACACTGGACGCTGATTTTTTAGTATGTTTTGTCGCTTGATTATACGTCATATAAATAAAATATATTTTTTACAAGATTTCCAAATAAAACGAATAAAAAGTATACGAAAATAAATGAACTTTGTTACAGCAGTTATGTACGCGATGTAACTATATTCTCAGTATAAGTGCTCGTACAATATTATGCCCGTCATCCTTAATTTTTCTCTGTCTCCGCTTACTTAGAGCTAAATGTTATATACGGCCGTTGGTGTTCTTAGATGCACTAATACTAGGGACTCTAGGGCGATGGCTGAAATTATTACTGGCCGCACCGTAGACGAGGGTGGCGGAAATGCAATCTCGAAGTTCTTAGCTCTCTCGATTATAAGACCTCGTTACTGGACTTAACTCTTATTTCCCAGCGAGATTCCCTCGGATCTCACTGCTTTGTATATATTAGTTAGTCTAGTGTCGTTTAATGTGATTGGGTAGAGGATTAAGCTACAAAAATGAGAATTCCGAAAGTTATTTTTCTCCAAGTACAATATTCAACTAGTTAGTTGGCAATAATAACAAATACCAATTTTATAAATTTAATCAACTTAGATGTTTTTGTTAATAAAAATACAGTAATTTATTTTATTTTGATTTTTTTTATTCCTGAGTTTTCTCACTTGAAGCAAACTGAATGGTACTCGGCGTAGTTGACTAAGAAGAAAATTACAGCTACTTTACTTTTATGACGCTTGTTAGGTTTTACGTGTGATTTCATACGCTTCTAAATGCCTATATATTTATGCACATTGTAATACCTTGTTCTTGCATTGTGGATAATTGTACGCATTTATTTCAACCATAGCGAAAAGCATTGATGATACACATTAGAAGAATTATTGTTGGTTATTATAATCAGGTTTCAATAAACTCATAATACCATAAATGTGAAATGAACTCGAAATTGTAAATAAAGGAAGGGGCGAACTCGCTGGGTATTGATTTTCGCGTAAAGTATTTACTCTGCACTATTTAGTCTAGCAATAAAGATCGATCGAATATGCTAATGGTAATCGATTGGCCTGATCAGCTGTTGGCCTACATTTAATGTCTAAGCGTACAAGTGCCGCCCCTTTGCGCCAGGGTTCCGAACGTGCTCCCCAGAGACTGTTCCGCAGGAGTGTGCCTGCGCGCCAACCTCTTCTTTCGCGCGTAAACTCCTCGTGCTATTCAAAATGCCTCGCAAAGAAAACTAATTCTTTCACTAATTCCTTGCTTTGCGTTTCTCTTTTATCGCACAGCAAAGTTGAATTATTTGGGATGTTCCCGATTCTTCTGAAAATATTCAATGAAAATTCACATACATATCCTCTAACCTATGACGCTTTAACTCAGTGATGATAAAAATAATAAAAAAAAAATGTTTTCCACTTATAGGATAAGATTCTTTTTAAGATTTTTGGAAGGAAATGATAAAAATTTTCTCCAAAAAGTTATAAATACACGTGAATAGTGATACACAATAAATGGGAATACAAGAACTTCAGAAGTATATATTTGCAGTACATAACTTGAATTTCTCGGGATGAATAAAAACTACACGTTTCCTCACTTTTAAAGATTACAGTGTATCTTATTAATCAAAGTCAATCAGCACCTGTTAATCCAACTAAAAAAATCCTTATAAAGATACATCACTGAAAGCAGCTCTCGACTGAGCACGAGAATGGCATGGACATATACTCGCGGCTCTATATACGGCTGGGACAAGCACGAGAGCTAAACCAATTGCAGTAACCCGATCCCGTATGGTAATGCGCGGCAGAGTGCGCGAAACAATGTTTAACCCCGCGGGCGCAGCGAGTGGCCGTATTGTCATTTTAATAGGCGTTATTTGATTTTAAAGTTGAACGAATGCCGCTGCCTCAGCCGCCGCCGCCGCCGGCGCCTACAACAACTGTATGGCAGCTCGTGCAGAGGGGGCTCTGATTGTCCCTATATACCCCAGCGGTGCGAGCATGCGTCCCGTTGGGGAGGCGACGCACCGGCATCACCCTGTTATTTCGCTCCCCGCGCGACGACTGTGCTGTCGACGAGGGCCTTTCTTCTCGCACGCGCACAAATACACATATATATAGGTACGGTGCTTCCGATGTGCGCGCGCGGCGTGTGGCGTTAAACGATTTCGCGCACGCGGCGAGTGAGTTTCGGAAAAATTCATGCGTATCTTGAGAACAGGACCGAAGGTGAACATTTTCCAATTGAATATATTTCACAAATTTAGAATTGAATATTGGCTTTTCTGCGTACTCACCAGATTATAGAACCAGTTGAAACGGTCGTAAGTTATAAGATTGAAAGGATTTTATATATTTTAATTTTGAAAAAAATAAATAAAAGAATTCTGTTTATTATCTTATTTCTATTGATTTAAATTGTTTTATTTACGCTTAAAATGTGTGTTCTGATTCGACATCTTCGATATATAAAAATAAAAATGTCCATAACTAGAATTATTCGAAAAATTAGCATTTCTTATTGCAATTGCAATAACGTTAACGTACGTCATATTGTTGCATTTAAAAATATCCTAAAGTTCGGTTAGTAATTTTTTAAAGGTTTACTGTTTAAAAAAAATTTTCTATCATTTTTTGGCAAAGAAAAATTACATTTTTTCTTCAGACAGCTTGATGCATTATTTTTTCGCAAAGAAAAATTATATTTTTTCTTCAATCAGCTTCATGCATTACTTTTAAAAAATGCACTGATCAGTGAAATAAAAAATAAAACAACTTTATCAAAATCAAAATTAATTGTTAAAAGAAAGGATTGCATTAATTTCCATTTATTTCGTTCAAATATTTATATTCTAAAGTTCTTTGTATAGCAATTTTTTTTTAGCGTACATACTATTCGTTGATTGTAACTATAACTAATCTTGAGGTCTATCAATTTTACCAATTTTTAAATTCAAAAAATTATTTACTACTCTTCACGAAAATGCAATAAAAAATTAAATTCGTTTTTTTTGTGATGATTTTTTGTCCTAGTTTGAATAAATAAGAAACTTTTGAGTGTCTCTTTAAACCAATTCACTTCGATTATTTTTCCGATCAAGTAAATCTTCTATTCATAATTGACCACAATAATCAGAATTATGCCTTTACAGTCGCAATAACTACCCCTCTTGGTTCGGCAATATAAATGAAATAAAAAGAAAAAAAAAGTAAAGTCGAAGAGAAACATTTGGATAGTCTCTCAGTACACTTGAATGAAACGAGTATCGACGTATTATGAGGAGACGCGTGGCTCGTCTATGGTGCTTGATTGGCCGCAAAGGGGGTGAAATAGGCTAAAAGGGAGAAGAAGGCGAGGGTGGACGCGACGAAAGGGAGCGTGCGCGAGAGAGAGAGAGAGAGAGAGAGAGAGAGAGAGAGAGAGAGAGAGAGAGAGAGAGAGAGGAAAGCGAAGCAGTAAACTCGGCTCCAGTAAATAGAGTCTAATCAACTGCGAGGCTCGTCCGATCGGCCAGATTCCAGTCCAGAAATCTACCCGCTCTCGCTTTCCCCCTTTTTCCCTTTTTCGAACCCCCGAGTCGTCGGCCTTTCTCGACTCAGCTTTTCGCTCTCTTTTTCTTTCCTTTTCTACTTTTTCTCACTCTTTACTCGGTCCGAGACGAACGGGAGACGAGCAAACTTCATTTTTCCCTCTTCACATGTCGACGCGTTTTTCCATTTGCTTTTACAGCGCGTTTGTTCTTCAACATCGAGTCACCGCAGATTTATATATAGATATGATCTATTCAAATTAGTAATAAAATATAGTTTTGTGTCTTTTATTTAGCAAACACCTATTTCAACACATCGTATGATGTGTCAATAAAGTTTTTTTAGTAAGCATTATAGGGAAATCTCCTTTGATTTTAAATTCATTTCGTCACATAATTAAAACAACTACTCGACACTGGTTATTCACAATTACGCAATACTTTAAAAAAGCTTGGCCGTAGCTCAACAAAGATTCCATTTATAATTAATTGACAAGCATACTTTTAAGCATATGCTATGTAGTTAATAGTTTGATAAGCAATTTTATATTCATATAATTCTTAAATCAAACGATCTCCTTTAAAAGACAAGGTAAATATAAAATGTTGGAACATTGTACCATTTATCACAAATGTATTTTAAGATAGTCATAAAAGTACAACATGACGGTCTATGACGTAGATTCAACATCTCCATATATGCAAACCAACGTCATAAAATGATAATGTGATGAGTCTTAATCTTACCGATTACAATGGCAAAAATACAGATTATTACATTTGAATTTTAAGAATAAGATATATTTAACAACAATTAAGTGTCAGTATCAAGTCTTGAGTGCGTCTAAATATATTTTTTAGAAATATCTACAAACGGAAAATCTAAAGTAACTCAAAGTTTTTAAAGCATAACTAATATAAAAAATGACAGAAAATGAATATATTAAATATTTTCGAAAAAATCAGTTTTCGTTTCTGGCAAGGAACAAACGCCCGGGCTCTGGAATATGTACGTATAAGACAATGGCGTTCCAAAGGCCAGCTTTATACACACACACACTTGTCTATCTCCCTCTTCCTCCTCTATCTTTTTTCTATTTCGCTTCACGGACGCGCGCAATGAGACATCAGTGCTCGGTCGGTCGGCCCCGAGCGCCTCTCTCTATATATATACGCGCCATAGACGGATTCCAATTGACAGCTTGATTGTTTGCATCTGACTTCTGCCTTTCCACGGATCCTCACCACTGCTCGAGCGTGTGTGTGCGCGCGCACGCTCGAACAACGAGCTGCCATCGCGCATTTCAATTGGCTAGATAGACCGCTCTATGCATACTCTATGAATCGGGCTTCGACCTACTCGTATTTAATCCGCCTTCAATTCCACCGTGAGCCGATGAAACTTTCCGACGCGCGCGAACGATGCGTAGGTATCGTTTCGACATCGGGATTACGTTACCAACTCAATCAAAGTATATCACAGACTCGGTTATAGAATACAGCTCTGACGGAGCTTCGAAAGTTAAAAGAAAGATTTCAAATATTTATTTGGATTCATTTAACAGATTTTTAATTTTATTGTTGAACGCTCAAAAAAATCTGTGCGATTGAAAAATGTGAATTATAAATTTAGCTTTATTATTTGAAATTTCGCTTCCTTAATTAACCGTCCATTTCGCTTTCTTAATTAACCCATGAGATACAGTTTCTTCATGCATCACCTTTCAGGACATTCTTTTCTTTTTATAAAAATATTGCTAATAATCGAATACATTTAAACAAATGCTGCGTAAATATTATTACCGTTTAAGATATCTTTATGGACGTTTCCTGATACAGCCATATTTTTACTAGCTGCCTTTCAACGTTGCTTCCGGGTATTAACAATAATTTCCCCAACAATACTATGATCATCAATTTACTTAGGAAAACTTTGTTCCGCGTCACCTCCAATGTATAAAATTGTTTACTTTGTCCTTTTTCCTACGAAAAAAAAAACTAATGGATGCGCGCCGAGACTAGAAAACAATTATCGACGTGACACGCTGTCGCAGTGGCGCAGTCCCGGCGCTCACGTTCTTCCTGCCTCGGCGCTGGAAAAAAAATTACGGCAATATCTGACGCCCCAACGGGCGAATAGAAGACGGGGGAGCTCCCGCCTCTCTCTCTCTTTCTCTTTTCTTACACCTCGCCCGGCTACATAATTATTTACGCGAGCGACTTTTTTCGTCAGGCACTTTCGCGCGAATGTTTTAATATGTTCGCCGTACAGGAGGCTAGAGCGGAAAGAAAAAACGAAACACGAATGAAGATCATACATCAATGTCTCGTTCGAGCTCTAATGCGTTTTCGCGTGTTTTTTTTTCTTCTTCATTGTCGCCGGTGGAGCGCATTAGTTACGATGATCGCGCCTCGATTTGGCCGAGGCATGCAAACGCGCACTCGTCGAATATGGTAATTGAATTTGTCATCGAATGTTCGTGCGCACGCTGCCACGTTGCAGGAAATCATTGATCATTCGGAGAAATAAACATACATTATAATTGGAACCTGCGATTATCGATGCTTTGCCCATGCATTTTTGTACTATTTGTCATTTAGCCAAAGTGATACATTACTCACTTCGGGGATGTACAAGTTCTGTATTATTACGTGATCGCCAATAGCGCTCTATACCAATAATTTAGGGCTGCACGAAAGCAATACAATACAATATTCCTATAATTATTGTCGCGCTCTTGTAAACTCTTGAAAATTCCTCTCTTGTCTTGGTCTTGTCAGTCAATATGAAAAGTATTATTGTCTTGTCTTGAAATTCTTAATCATATTGTAGTTACGCAGACGTATGCCTGTAAGCAAGTCAATTATTTAAAAAAAGCTAAAACCCAAATAGCCAGGGGACGTGAGTTCCACGCAAAAATGATAGTTACCCAGCCGTGCCACAAAAGCAAGTCGATTATATAAAAAAGTCTTAAACCCAAATATTCGGGGCACGGGAGATCCACGTAGAAGAGTACGAGACACACGGGCACGTGAAACAGTAAACGAGTCGCTTATTAAAAAAAGGCTGAAACCCGAATAGCCGGGAGACGCGAGGTCCACACAAAAAAGGAAGTTTCGTAAACGTGCGGCAAAAACCGAATCGATTGTTTAAAAAATTCTTCTAAGTTTTTTAAATAATTGACTCGTTCACTGTCGCACGTCTCTGTAGC
>UXGD01001453.1:0-34735 GCA_900474315.1 Torymus auratus
ATATGTGCAATTCTACGGAATATGGGGTCCAAAAAATTAAAAAAAAAATTTTTGGGGCACACCTACCACACCACATTTTTTTGGTTCTTTGGAGGTTCCAGAATATGAGAAAAATGGTGAACACGCATGGCACAAAAACACGTTTAAAGTCAGGACGGATGATTTTCAGCAATTAACGTATTTTTATGCCATTTCGACGCTAAACTTCAAACTGCTATAACTTTTGAAGGAATCAATATTTTCGCTCAAAGAAAAAAATTAAAGCTCTTTCTTTCTAGTTTTAAAATCTTTTTTGAAAAGTTGTGTAGGACGTTCCTGGACAAAATGGCAGAGGTTTAAAGTGGAGGGGAAAAATCGCATAGAATATTCAAGATTAATTTGGTCGGCAAACAAGTTTGGCAACGGATAATGATTGTACATCATTTTTTTCATATTCTGGAACCCCCAAAGAACCAAAAAAATGTGGTGTGGTAGGTGTGCCCCAAAAATTTTTTTTAAAATTTTTTGGACTCCATATTCCGTAGAATTGCACATATATTATCTAGTATAATAAGATTATATATATCATAGAAGCTTTCATTATTGTATGACATGATGCTATTGTTTTCAACAGAATAAATTTTCCCTTCCCATTTAAATTATTTGAAGGATGCTCATTGCCAATGCAAATATTTAATATTTTTATGACTAAATTTATTTAAAAATATCGTATTGTGCTGTTATAAAATCAGCATGGATAAGAGATTTATAACATAAAAAGCTCTGCATAAATTAAATGAAGAATGCCTTGTAGAGCGATAAAAGTTGCAAAACCATGAAAAACGTCATCAACTTTACACGAGGCACAGGCTGATTGATATAAGTTTAATGGCTCGTTAAATAAATCTTTCGATATAATCTGTATATTGTTATGGTACTGTTGCAAATGATTGATCAAGTCGATATTAATTGAAAACATAATTTCTTTAGAATATTATCCAATTAACAAATCACATATTTTCAGATTATAAAGTTCTACCTACTATATTATTTTAATATAATTCGAAAATATTATTTCATTTTCAAATAAAATATTTAAAAAAAATATATATATATATATATAAAAGAATACAATCTATTGTTTGCCGTGATATATGTTTGTGATGAATTTTATAACAGCAGCTGTATTTCTATGTACATAAAACAAATGTAGCTGTAGAGTGTTGAAAACATTATTCAGAAACAATGTCAAATGAGTTTATTTGTGTTGTGCAATGACGCCATAAATAACGCCATCCACTGATAAACCTGGCTTTGAAAGAAAATCTTTTCACGAAAGTTTATGAAACATACATTTTTATAACTTTCAATGAAGGATTTGTTCATGTTTCCTTCACGCAGTAGGAACGCTAATTTCTATTATATAAATACGCCCTCAAGACATTAGAGTGAATAGGTTGCATACATTTTAAGCGTTAGAGACTAAGTTCGGGCGAAGAAGATCTGAAGATTAATTATTATCAGCAAAAAGACTTATAAATTACGAAGAAAATGATAGATCTCGCAAGAAGGAGTTTATAGATAGGTCATGTATAAATCCTAGAAGAGTAACAAGGAATAGTAGAAAAAGTCATCTATTCGAACAAAAGCTTGTAGCCAACAAGCTGTGCCGCACCGACGCATCCGATAAACGGGGGAAGAAGAAAATAAAGAACACGAAAGAGAGAAGCAATACTAGGTAGCAGGAAAAGCTATCAACGGCTCATTTTTCACGACTAGCGGGCAACGTATTACAGTTAAATCACCGAGGCCCTCTTTTTTCTCCTGCCTCTCTTTCTCTCTCCCTCTTCCTCTTTCCCTTTGCGCTGCAGCGGCGCTTCAGCGAACTTTTTCACTCATAAGTTACCGGTCGCGCATCGCTTCGCCGCGAAACTCGAAGGAGGAAAACGAATCGAGCCGGGCTCCGGGACACGCGGAAATTTGTCGACGTCCGCGGCGGCGGCGGCGAGCGTCCAGCCGACGGAGAAAAATCGCTCTGGGGATTTCCCTCCGGTTCCTCTTCTTCTTCTCTCTTCCCTCTTCTTCTTCTTCTTCTTCTCCGTCTTCTACTTCGTCTACTTCTTCTTTTACAACACACGTTTTTCGCTGCTTTCGATGTACTTTACTTTCTTTTTTTCAGTTCCGGCTCATAAAGTAGAGCTTTGGACTTGTTAAATTGTTTGTGTTGAAAATGATTGTCGACTTTTCGCTCATTTAGAAGATTTAGAAAGAAAAGGATATTGGGATATTATAGTAGCTGGAGGAGTGATTGGAAGATGATTCCTTTATAATGAAGAGTCCATGATATTTTAAAATAAGCGAAATCAAATTTTTAACAATGTCTTTTTAACTTTTTGGATTGAATTTAATTTGATCAATTCCACTTCAAATACTTTGAGGAGAAACTTGATGAAAATATTTAAAAAGTTTTCAATATTCAAGTTACTGAAAAGCTCGAAAAATGTCATTCTTGATAATACTGGTCAAAGCATATAATTTATAACTTTAATCGTCTACTATCGGTACGCTAAACAGGAGCGATAATTATTATGTTTATAACATTAGAATGTTGCGAAACGATAAACTAATTACTACCAGAAGCTTACGGAAAGCTTTGAGAGTATTGATTCATTTGTAGAAAAAGTCGTGAAAAGGATCTTCAAAAGGAATGGAACCACATACAATACCGCAAGGAATACATACAAATCGTCTGAGGTCAATTGGTCTATTTCTTCTACCAAGCGAACATTTTGGATGTACTCCAGAGAAAAATGACATTTTTTTCTTCTTTCTTGCGGGGAAATTCAAAGCTCGGGAGAAACTTTTTATCCAATTGAAGCGCCTATTTTCAGCATAACAGTAAATAACCGAAAACTTTTTTTGACCGCTTTACTAATTCACCATTGGGTGAAAAGTTGTGAAATTTCGCTTGAAAAGTAAAACTGTTTCGCGAATCTATGTCAGTAAATTCGTTTTTTAACCAGTCAAACTTTCTGAATGTTTCATAAATACGGAAATTCAAGTGTGGGCTAGCTAAATTTTTTTTGTCGTTTTTCTTCGCAGTACACAAATAGAAGAGCGATTATTTAGTGAACCTCTAGTTCATCGTCGTTTTAAAACTTTATTGTTTCACGTACTAGTTTGCAGGCTGCTCTTAATTGTATTTTCTATTTCGCCAAGCGCGCATTGTTTTCATTGTTGGACACATTAATATCGCAAATCGGAGTGAAAATAGATACTTTTATAGACCATCAGTCATTTCATTAAAAAATCTCATTGAAAAATTCGAATGTCACATCTGGCGTCCCCGTTTAACGAGTGTTGGTCGAGTTTGAATTTTCAGCAGGCAAAATACGTCATCTCGCGCGTCGGGCGAAAAAGGGAGGCGGGCGCTAATCTCGGGCGTTAGGAGCGCATCAACAATTCAAAGAGGCCGCGCGAGCAAGTTCAAAGAGGGCCGGAGATAAGCCGCGGTCCTTTTCTCTCTCCTTATTCGCCATGTGTATACACAGCAGGCGAATAGTCGAGTAGGACGCGCGCGACCTTGCGTCCCATTAAATTCTCACGCTCGAGGAGTGTATGAGCGACGCGCCGGCCGTTCTTCCGCGTCTTGAATCGACGAGGTGTAATCGCCCGACGAGCCTCAACGCGGCCGGAAGAGAGCTCGCGACCTCCTTCTCGACCGACATTTATTTATCTTGGCCCCTGCACGTTCATCTGTTTTCAGGTTTATAATTTCTCGACTCGTGTACGTTTTAATTAAAATTCCATATTCAAATATATATAAAATACGACTTAAAATAATGCAGAAAGGCTCAAAGTAGAGCAGCTTGGGAATAATGTTGAAAAGCCTCTACTTACTTGACTTGACTTAACATTCATAAATTGTATCATCCCCCGCCGAAATCATCTTGCAGATTATGTCTTTCGAGCATTCTTTAAAAATTCTATTATTTTGCAGTACTTAAGCTCTTAAAACTAAGCGCTCCTGAGTAAAAATTCAAAGAAGCTTGCAGAAGCTGCGAGGTGCGGCCAGAGAAAACGACGCGTAATGCCTCAAAGAGCGGGGCAGGTAAAAACGGCAAATAAGGAAAAAGCGCAGATTGCGCGTGCATCGAGGAAGGATAGCGCATTATATCGCGACAGTCGTTCTCGCTATTCCCCATAGAAAATTAACTCGAGCGCGCGCAGGCGGCCAGACAGACTCCGAGTCTCGCGCAAAGATGCTTTTCTCCCTTCCGCATTTGCCTTTGAATCCCTCTAGCTATGCGCGGAGTGAATCCTCGCGTTCCCCTGCCGTTAGTCGTCTACCGGCGAAGCTTCATTCTTTCCCTCTCCCCGCCGAGAGAGAAAGACATGCGATGAAATTGCTCGCGGTATAATATTCTGAGCTGCCGCTTCCACGCGCGTTAAATTTACATCTTATAAATCGAAATTGCAGATCTGCTTTGTTAAATTGTGCCTGCAAAGCCAGCATCAAAGGAGATGAATAATTCCGCAGCCCCTTAATCAGCAACCTTAGCCTTGTAATGCTATTTATTATGTAATTTTAATTTAACTTGGATAATAAAGTTCGGGGTCTCTGAAGCAAAAAGTCGCGACTTTTTGAAGAACACTCGCGTTGATGAGTAGTTGATTCGAAAATGTTTCGGAATTCCACGTTATCAGTACAAGTGCGTGCTTAGACGAAAGAAGAGTCGCGGCTCCGAAATATATTCTCTTTCGTTCTGTGTCAATTCATCGTCGACTTACTAAATACACTCGTCTCGATCCAGCCGTCCTCTCGAGCCATATATATATAACAAACTTGCGCTCGAACGAGCGTCGCTCTCGAGAGCGCGTCCTCGCGGTGGTCGTATTAATTTGCCGTTGCTGCTCCTCCACTCTCTCTTCCTCTATCTCCCCTTTGCTCCCAGTGTCTCGCTCTCTTCTCCTCTCCCATCATCCGCAAGTCTTTTGATTTACGGCTTCGTTAACGACATAATGAAATCCTCCTTTCTCTCGGGAGGCGAGCGAGCGCGCGCGCGCGCCACTAGACAACTTGCCTATCGATCGTCGACATTCTCTTGTGCCCCTCTCCCCTTGCCGCACTTGCTGGTTATGTTCGAATACACACATGTACACAGTGGCGCGAGCTATAAAGGTGAGAGAGTAGGAGAGACAGAGAAGACGAGAGTCCTCAGAAATTGCCACAATTACTGTCGCGGCTCCGAGTTTAGGGAATGCGTATATAGCTAGAGAAAAGCGGGTTAGCCAGAAGTTCCGAGTCTCGTCGTTAAAGCGGCTCTGCTTATGTGTATGTGTGTGTGTATGTGTGTGGCTGCCCGCGTCTTTGTGTACATACATATATTTCGCGATGAGGACTTTTGCTGTCAACTACCCTGCATGCACAGACAAGAATGCACCGAAATTATTTGGAAAAAATGTCCCTGGCATGCTGCAAGGGACATTTAAACTGATTTTCTTTTCGCATAGTTTCGAAGCAGGCATCATATTATTTATGATTCAATTAAATAACTAGCGGTACTGAATTTTACTACGGAGTATAAAAATATAAGTAATCATAATGTTCAATATTATTGAGCCTATATACAATTAAGGTTATTGTTATTATGCATTTTGATACATAATACGCGTCTTTAGCAATTGATGCATGATATTACTCTTCAAATTATTTATAGCTTACGCATAAATGTAGGGTGAATGTTTAACAACGATCAAATTTGCATTTGAAATATGTGCGGTCAAAATTTTAAGTCAACGATGTATTTATGTCAAAGTTTTTAATATATTTATAGGAAGCATCACTTATGCGTATAAGTCAATTTTATTAAATTAAAATTTTGTTTGAGTTATCAAATCTAAAAAATTATATTCTATACAAGTTATTAAAAAAATTGAAGAATCATTATCTAATTATAATATTTACTTTATTAAACTGGAATTCGAATACTTTATTTTACTTGCACCATAAAAAGATAAGAAATCTCTTTCTAATATTTCTAATCCTTATTTGCATTAGTACGCGTTCAGTGTGATAATGGCACTTTTCAATATTTCACAAAGCACGTATATTCTCTAATAAAATTCGAATCGAAAATTATTTTTATATTGCGAGCTGCGGGCCTTTAATAATAAATGGAAATTTTAATTAAAATACTAGTTTATTTGAATTACTGTGTTTGAAAACTCGTGTGTACGCTTTGTGTGTATGTATTTTAGAAGTCATACATGCGCGCAGAGGATGAAATTTTGTTACAACAAAACGTATACCCCTCTACATATTATCTTAATATAATACACTTTCAGCTCACGTTCTAAAGCTCTTTTATTTTTTAATTTCACAAAAGTGCTTCCAGTCGCGGCTTTTATACTACTGTGCATTTGCTCAATCATAAATCATAATCCTCTGCTGCGATTTTTTTACATGTATGATTTTTGGTCAGAAAAATCTGTATTATTATAGAATGAAATATTTAATAAAGTCGATTACTGTAGAGTCAATAAATTTAAATTAACTGTTCACATTTTACCAGAATAAGTAGTTTTATAATGAAAAAAGCGCCACGGTCGGTGTTTACCTGAAACAAAGAATAACGTTTCAATTGATCAATGTTCAACTTTTGTTTATATAGGTACATTAAATTAAAAAGTAAATTGTAATACAAAGCGACATAAAGTTTTCAATATCACGAGTGCAGATGCCGTTTATTAAAAAAAAAAAATATCGAAAATACTGCAAACTATTTGATTTTTCATCCGATTTGAATGTTTGGGGAGTTGATTGCGTTTACTATTTTTACCTCTAGATTCATTAAGAAATTTTGTTTTTGTAGTGCCTACTCGAAGTATTAAGAAAAAGAATGGTACGCACTATTTTCGAAGCGTTAAATTTTTTGAATAAAGAACAAAGGAAGTAAATCTATTACGCTGGAATATTCGTGCCGAACGAGATATTTTTGCTTCATTAGTTCGTGCGCAGGGGTATATAAAATCAGGCTCGCGCGCGCACGCATCGCTATATACGTACGCAGAGCCGTAGCGGCGGCATTATTCTTACCGGTGTCGGCTACGGCGGCCAATAATTTATAGAGCGCCATAACTCAGCGTTTGACGAGGTCAAACTATATAACACACGCACGCGGGCGGAGCGAAAGCACAGTCGAGCACGTACCGGATTCCATGGCTTTTCGGTCGCTCACTCACGAGCCCAGCGATGTAGTGAGCGCAAACGGAGCACCGATTTAATTGGAATCATTAGGAAACGGCGTGTCGATGGCGGCCCGGTACAATAGAGCCGTCCGGCAATAGACACACCCATGCACACACGCGCGCGCCAAAAGTGCGCAGGTACACGTCCACTTCCTCATCCGTCTTTCGCTCGCTGCACATCCTTTCATTTCCCACCTATATAGCTACGCACCACATCGCCTTTCTTTCAACGGTCCGCCATATATCGGATGTATATACTTAACAGCTTTTTTCAGCCGTTCTCGCCTTTCAATGTGTTCGAAAAAATTGTCCTACTTTCTGTTTTCCATTTTTCCTGCGCACAAACCTGCGGCGCGCTGCCGTGCCGCGGCGAACGTAGGTACAAGAGGAGAGAGAAAGAGAGAGAGATTGCGGTCGAGAACTGGCGGAACCCTTAATTCAGTCTGTTATTTCTGCTCAAGTACGGGTAAAGAAGCACTTGTCATTACACAGCCGCGTGGTATAGTTCGAAAAAATGTTCTTTTTTCCTTCTCTCGCTCGTTGATGATTTTGCAATTGTTCGCTGGAAAGCCCGCGGTAAAAAAAACGAGCACCCCACAAATGGGATTTTACACTCTAAAAATTTTCAAGAAGTATTGACCTACTGCATGTTCTATTTCGGTACAGCCTTCTTAACAACGCTGTCGATCAAATGGAAGTTAGCACGAGGCTCCGTTATTTTAAAGAGGTGAATCTTTTTCCTCTTTGCGAATACATATATGTTGCCTCATGGCGTCTGGAGCGTGGAAACGGGATAGATAAGCACGAAAGCCCCGCAGACCTTATCAGACGAGAGCTGCGACATTTCCGTTTGCGTGTATAGCATGTATAGGCTGGCGCGCGCACTTTCTTCCCTTTTTCTCTGGCGCACACGCGAGCAAATCGACGCGCGAAGATTGCATTGAAAAAGGGACTCGAACAGATCGCTGGCTCCGCCGACGGGGAAAAAAGGCGACTCGTGGTCTTATATACCTCCGCCTCGGTCCAGGGATGAAAAGGTAGAAAGAGTGAGAGGGAAAGAGGCAGAGGGGGAAGCAGAAGAAGAAGAGAAACGAGGGGAAAGAAAAAAGTCTCTGCTCTTCCGTTCAGCGAGTTCCCTCTCTCCTCGATATTGAGATTCCTCGCATTTCTCTGGGGGCGCAGAGAGAGACGAACTCGCTCTTATCGGGGATCCCCGACGCGCCGCGCGCGAAAGAAAAGGAAGTCTCGTGTCCATTTCTTCATTTGCCGCGAGCCTCGAGTGTATGCCCGTCGGCATTGAAAGCGCGATATCAAGATCTGCAGCTGCTGCAGGGGCCGCACAATGCAGCCCCCACCTGCAGCACAGATAAGAATTGCGGCCTATGCATGCCGCCGTATTTTAATCCGCTCTCGAGAGCGTTTTTTGCCTGCACGAGAGTGGCTCCCGCATTACGCGCCGTTTGTCACGCGGTTCTCGCGCGCGCGAAGCTGCTTATACCTCTCGAGATGCTCCTTATTTCTTTCGTTCCCGATATATGCCTCAATCTTTATAACGACGTTAGTTGTTACCTGAGCTTTCTACTTTACCTCCCATTTTCCAGACATTCCGTCATATATACTTCGAGCTAATGAATCGCTACCATTTCTAGATTAATTTACACGATCAATTACATACTTACAGTTCGATTAATAAAATTGTGGAATAGACTATTTTTCGAGGAGCTTCTTTTTAATAGTATAACAATAGTGGAGAGGGCATTATGATAGAGCGATTAGATTAAATTTAGATATTTTTTCGATATTTTTTTTTGCGCGCATCCCTACATGTTATACGCGCGGAAGTAGGTTAATTGACTCTATTATTTTTTAAGAACTTCATTCGGAAGTTCGTTAATTAGAAGCGTGATCTCATTTGCATTATGGTTTAAAAAAATGGAGCGAAAGCGAAAAAGAGCGGAAAGGGGACTGAGGAAAGGCATCTTTCCCTCTATATAACTTTGTTCGTTAAAAATCTCTTTACATTTATATTACCGATCCCTGCGTTCGCGAACGGAATCGAATTTTTTTTTCTCGCGCCGATGCCGGATAACATCATTAACCCGGCTCCATCAGTAGGACGTGAGAAGTGATGGATTTTTGAAATTTCATTAGTCCCTCCGTCGAGCTATCCCCCAACGTAATCTGCTGTCGCTTGTTTTAATAATTAAATGTACACCTGGCCGAAGGGAGGAAAAGAAGGAGGCAAAGAGAGAGAGAGAGAGAGAGAGAGAGAGAGCCACGTTAAGTGGGAAGTTTAAATTACGCTCTTTTTACGAGCTGGCAAGTGAAATATTTACACCGTGGGCTGCCTTGGTAAACAAGCAACTTTTCGATTCCAATCAAGTCGCCGCGCACCGTTGTATATATAAATACCTACACGTACACACCCGTACACAGTGCACAAAGAGAGGGAGCGAGGGAGTCGGAGAGTTTATACCCGATGCTGTCCGAGCCGACGTCGCTTTAATGCCGCGCGCTCGCGAGGCTTTAATACGTCCGAGCGCTCGCGCAGCAACGGAAGGGACGTCACGTCGAGTTTTCCAGTTGAAAACTAATTATCTTTCATTTGAATTTTTAAATTCAGCGCGACGCGCGGAGGAGGGCAAGCGAGGGACAGGCTCGTGGCGGCCGAAATTGAGCGCCGGACAATCGGAATGGAATATTCGGTATTTAAATAATGGAGCTGCGGGGGACGAGCGAATCGTAATTTTTTCCCGACCACCGACAGGTATACGTACAGCGCGTATATTAGCATGTAACTGCAGCGGCGCTGCTGCCGTGTAAGAGAGAAAGAGTAGTGGCTTTCATAATTTACGAACTTGTTGATAAATTCGTTCATTTGAATATAACTGAAGGGTTTGCCTTTTATTGGGATGATTTGTTGTAGTTGCGCGACAGTTATGGAGATTCGCGTTCAAGAATTTTTTCATTTTAAACACTGGAATGCGCGCGCAGCGAAACAATGGCGAATGGCGCGTGGATGAAAAAAAAGCAGAATAATAATAATAATTCTCATCGAATCCCTCGCGTGCTCAATAATATTCGAACCCTCTGGAATGTTTATTCCATTTAGTCGCTGGAAATGGAGAGATCATTGTTGGTTCAAGTTTTTTGTGTTTTAGCCGACACTACTCGCGGGGCCAGCTAATGCAAGCCAAACAAATTTCCAGCGGACTAATTCGAGAAGACAAACAGCGCGGGGCGAGGAATGGGGGGGGGCGGCTTGGGTTACGAGATACAATGGCTTATTTATTCGGGCAAAAAGCATGAATCCCCCCGGTTAAGCGAGCTAGCGGCGGCCACGGAGTCCAGTGGAGCGCAGGGAGCATATTTTGCCGGTCCCGCGGCGTATACACACCTGACGCGCCTAAGAAGGAAGGAAGGAGCCGTTAATCTCCGCCCGGCTGCTTTATTAGTATTCGAGGCGGCGGCGAGAGAGAGAAATAGACGCGCGTGTATATAACCGACTAGCCGTTGGGCGTGGACGACGATGGCCCTTCTGCGGGGATAGAGAGTGAGAGAAGGAGGTAAGCCACCTGGCTTATACCGCCCCGGGCCACTTTTCGCTTTCTCCCCGGCTGCGTCTTCCTCTTCCTCTTCCGAGAGTGTCGCTTATCCTCTGCTCCTCCTCTGCGCGCCTGTGTTTATCTTTCCAACTCCCTGTTTTCCCTCGCTTTTTTCCTCCGTCCTCGCGAGTCTTGTTGCTACCGTGGAACAGGAATACACACACGCACATGGACACGGGCTCGTTGCGGTGCGCCGAGGAAAAAAGGGAAATTCCGAGAGATAACAGAGGAGAAATGTGCTTTGGCACCGCTGCTGCACTGCTCCCGCTCCCGTCTGTTGTTTTTGACGAGTCTATTATATACTCAGGAGCGCGCCTGCGCATTTCTGCCCTTCTCCTCGAACAATATTTTTATCTAGAGCTCCGGTACACTGCCCTGGCGAATCGTGACAAACTCAATTACTGCTGATTTAATACTAATATTATGCGGGAAAATGCTCTGTTTATGTAACTCGGGTATTAACGAGGGCAAGAAAAAACTATTCATTCAACTCGGGGGCCGACTTTTCTTGGAAGTACACACCGTTCGGAATAACAATCTCCCTGAAAATTCTCCAAACAACGTGCAAACCCAAGCCGCAAGTCCCAAATTCCATAAACTATGTAATACCTTGGACTTATACCGGTGGGAGCTGGCTGAAGTTGCGCGCGAGGCATTAACAAAGTTAAATCAAAATCTCTCCCTCTCTTTTAACCCTTCCTCTTCTCTCTCTCTCTCCCTCACACACTCTCTCGCGGCGGCGAACTCAGGCCAGAAGTTCTGGGCTTCCTTTCGGGGCGCGCTAGCTGCCTTCAGCCGGTATACAGTCCGTTTGTATCGACGGGCTGATTCCTACCCGCGGCGCCAAGTTTCGCCAACTTTGCCGTTCTCTCTCCTCCACGGCCGCGCGCGCGCTGCGTCTCTCACAGTGTTGCCGGGCGCGCTGGAGCTTTTCTTTCGGCCGCCTGCAGAGGCCGGAAGAAATGAGGGAAGTCGAATTACGGGGCGAAATAAAAACTTGCCGAAAGATTTATATATATAAGAGCTCGTCGCGGCTTGTTACAAGCTGTCGCAGAAGTAAGAGAGGGAGACAGCAGCAGAGCTGGGGGAGGCTCGTATACATTTTAGCCCCGTGTCCTTTATATTGCCGGCGCACGCCCGGGCGAAAGCGCGTCGATGGGCAATGTTTCAGCGAGGAGAGAGGGCCATTTGGATTTGATTTTGATTGCGGTCCTCGTAAAATGATGTACGCGATTCACCGCCTGCGGCTTTTATTGATGGACTGGCTCTACGTCTTTGTGAAATGCGAAGGAACGATTGTTCCAATGGCTCCTTTGTAATTTTCCCTCGTTCTGGGGATTTCGTTGAGCGTTCAATGAAACTGACACTAAAAGTATAATATGCACTATACTCTACGCTCTGCTGGAATTACGAATCCTATATTTAATATTATATAAGATTGATGCTCGTCAAATGTTATTTCTCTCAAGTACAAAGATCATTTTAAATTTGTTGAGTGGAGTTAGCTAAATGCGGCGCAGCGAGGCAGAAGATTATGAATTACATTTTAATAGGTATACAAGCACTTGATAAGTATTATAAGGACTTTCCAAGTTAGAAACTTTAACTTTTAATAGCTCTTCGCGAAGAGACAGAAGGAGCTCGTAATTGATTGCTCAATAAAACTATAGGAAGAAATATAAATATTAAATTATATATCAATATCCATAAGAACAATTTAAATATTCCACGATGTAAATATTAATATATTTCAAATATCTCGTATAGAGATTCAATTCAAAGAGATAACTTATTCTCGAATAAACTGCATACATTTGTGTTCTATTTCCATTGGAACCCTCAGAAATCCATGTCAAGTGTCAGCTTGCTTAATGATATGTATTTCCACTAGGTATATCTCTAAGAGATTAACAATAACAAAGTTCTTCACTGTAAAATTCTAAGGTCATTTGTTTTTCACTCTTGAAATTGAAAATTGAACATTGTGGTGGTTTTTTCAAATAAACACACAGAATATATTGTAAGACGAAAAACGGAAGGTTCAAAGCATGCACGATGGTTCATTATGAATCTTTTCGATATTTTCCAGTCACGCGCAGCTCTCGAAAAAGTGCAGCAAGCTTCGGCCGAGAGAGGCGCGCGCGCACGTCAAAACCGCTCCCACGAGGTATCCTTTGGCCAGCGCGTTTACACTCTATAGGTATATATACCTATAGTTTTGCCTACTTGCGGGCGTTGTATATACGAGGCCGGAATTACCCGTGGGCCCCACGGATCCAGATGGCACGGTATAACGGTAATGCCGCCACCGCTCGCTCGCGCATTTCCCGACTTTATGCCCGTATATAGATAGACTGGGCGCATCTTCGAAATCCCGTTCCGCAGTCTGCTTCCCTCCCTCCCTCTCTCTCTCTCTCTCTCTCTCTCTCTCTCTCTCTCTCTATAGCGCGTTTGCCCCGTGAAATTAGCGCCCCCAGCAAAATGGCCGCCTGTTTGCCAGAGGAAGAAAGAGGCCAGCCGGATTTTACGGCAAATCGAGAGTTTTTTTTTCATTTAAGCAAAGCAATGATCCTTTCCAGCTTATTCTTGCTCTAAGTTTCTTTTAATTTTATATATCTTAATGGTCCGCGCGCAATAAACAGGCATTACGCGAGTTATTCATTTATCTAAAATTACTCTCCACTTGGCGAATTTCAATATCAACTGGCGGTCGTAGTAGCTTTTTCCTACGCGAAATTTGGGTTTGCTGGTTTTGCACTTTTCCAGCTCTGACTGATGTTCTGGTATTGGAAAAACTCGTGTGACCATTAGTGCAGAAAAATTGCAAAGTTTTACATTGGACAAATTGAAGAAATTGATATTGCAGAGCGAGATTTTGCTATTTTTTTCGCATTGTTTATTTTCTTCTTTTTGTTTTATCAACGCTCGCAATATTTTTTATTGAACGCTGTATCGAGAAACTTTGGTAGAAAAATATATATATTTTTTTTAATAAAATAAAAGGAGAGATGTTTGATAGACGCATAGATTGCTTGTAAATTTGTTGTGCCTACCGCGTCCTGGATCTTGCAGTTATTTAAAACATACATAAATATAAAATCCTGATGTTTGCATATTAAAAGGATAGTTCAATCAATATTTGCGCTCGTCAGGATTATTTTATTCGTAAATTTTTGATTTCCCATTCGCTCTAAAAACGGCTGTTAGTTTTCGGATAAATACAGTATCTTGATTATTTCATTTCTGCATATATTTAAATAAAATATGAATGTCCGAATCCAAAACAGTTTTAGATGCAAATGGTATAGTAGATATCTTGGATCGCAGGAAGCCTTGAGACGGAAGTAGCCGCATCCATTGTGCACACAAGGAGCGTATCGATTCTCCGGGATATTTTTCACATCCTGCAGCATCAATTTTTCAGCTTCGATCCGTTAAGTAAGTAACTACTGCTATACTTAACCCAGCTAAGATCAGTAGCTCTTGTCTTATGCATTCGCGCTTTACTTCATCTTTACTTTTTCGAATCAATCATGAAAAATTTCATATATTTTATCAGCGAGCAAGCTTTTTACAACATCATCTCAGCGCTCTTATAATCTTTTATAATGTTTATTAGAATTATCCCTAGTGAAAAGTATTTACTCTGGAAGTCCATTATGGAATTCCCCGTGTTCCTAGGAAAGGATGAGACCTTCGATCAATGCAATACCAAGTGAACTTTGTCCTTAGCGCAGGTACGTGTGCACCTACACGCACACATAGACTGTCGGCTTATTTTTTATTCGCAAGGGGGAAAAATTCATCGACGATCGTGCACGTCTCAATTCGAGCCACGGATCGGCTTCGGAGGGCGGCGGCATCTCGGCTTTCATCGCGTCTTCATTCTTTACGCGTACTCTCTCGACCGCGCGTTTTCGCTCGGAAGCGGCAGCCCGGCGCACCAGCTGACGTGACGTTTATTGAATATCGCACTGCGCAAGATGACCACTGTACGGAGAGAGGGAATGGATAGAGAAAGAGAGAGAGAGAGAGTGAGAGAGGTAGGTATATAGATAGGCTGCTGGCCTGAAATCCGCAAGAGGAGGAAAATGCGAGAGATAGTGGGTGGAGGGATGGAAGGGTAAGGGATAGAGCACGAGAGAGGGAGAAATAGACCAGCCATATTTGCAACTTCGTTTCACGCCTCGTTGACGATGCTTAGATAACCTCGAATGGCAAAATTACAAATCGCCTCGTCATCCGGAATTTTTCAGAACGAATTCACGTGGATTTAATTTGCGGTGGTAATTGGACCATAGCGAGCGATGGATTTCGAAATTAAAATAAAGAATTTATTGGTACTATGTCTTGGACTATTCTGATGCTTGGCACTACGTAAAGAGAACGCATTCCGGGGGAAACAACATTCACCCAAAGACAAATAAAAGCCGTAAAATTGGAAATATCAGCGCGAAAGTATATAAAGGGGAGCCTATAGTTCCGCCATAAAAGTAACATACAAGGTGTTTCTATCTAAATTCTATACGCGACGCGCAACGAGCGCGCCGGTAAGTGCCTAAATATTCGGAAGGAACGAGGGGGGAATAAAGAGCGGAATGCGCGCTGCGCGCGACACATAAACACAGCGCGAGAAAGCGCGAAGAGAAAATCGAGCGAAAGAGACGGAAAAGCGTCTAATGGACGCCAAGCCTGCCTGCCTGCCTGCTTGCCTGCCTGCCTGTCTGTCTAGAGAATCTTTCGCTGAGAGAAAAGAGAAAACGAGCGGACAGCCGGGAAGTTGCGAAATGTCCCTCTCGCCTAGAAAGCGAGAGGTGGAGGGACGCGTCGGCTGAGTTTCGAGCATGTTTTACGACGAAAGTATGACGTTTGTTCTCCCACTCCCCCCACCACTAGCTCAACTTTGTTTTTCTCCCGAATTATTACAAGTGCCATGCGCGACAATTTATTTTCTCCCCACGTGAGCGAGTTTTATTGGCCGGCCGCCCCCTCGAGAATTCGATATCTTGTTCGTCGCGCGAACTTCCAACTACACGCGTATAGTGCTTGATAGCTTTTCGAGTGGCATCCATCAGTCGCCCGTGCGCGCCAAACGACAAGAACGATGCTTTTTGCCGGCTGTTTTTTATTTTTATTAAAGAAGAAAGTCATTTTGCTAAAGCATTCCGTCATTCTATCGCGTTATCATAGTGTAGCGGAAAAACTTGCCGGAAATTACTTTCAAAGTAAACTCGGAAAAAGTTAACTTTGACATTTTTACCAGAATACTTTCAAGGATTTTCAACTGACTTTCCCAAAGTAATACGTTTTATTACGCCCTGCGTATGAATTTTTTTTCCTCCGAAAAAATATAGTCGCTCTTTGACGGATTGCAAAATTTTGATGAAACTTAGAAACACCAACTAATTTTAACTGGCTACATACCAGGAAAAAATTTGCGAAAATATAGAAAAATATTAAATAAACGCTCGAGCGGACGTATTTTTCAAGGAAAACATTCCAATGGCAAAATTCCAGAGGAAAAGTTAAATGTTCATTGTAATAGTTTTTTGGAAGAAAGATATTTTTATAAAAAATTTTAAAATGAATTCATACCCTTTTTATCTCGAGATTAATTACGCAGCTTTTCCGCTTAAGCCAGCAGTGAGAAATGCAGAAATTTCAGAAATTCTCGCGATTAAAGTTACAAATTTTATTAATTATATAGTAAGAAGGCAATTATTAATAAAACAACACGAGCATCCGATATCCGTCCCTCTGTCGCACTCCCGAACTAATAACGAAATGAGCTTGCGCGTCGCAAAAATCGATAAGTCGGCTGAGCGGAGGGAAATCGTCGTCAATAAAACGACCTTTGATTATCGCGCGCTTTGCAGCCAGCGTATGCAATTCTAATTTGCGCAGCTTTCCAAACAACGCCGCCCCCGGATTGACAAATGAGATGCAGCTTATTAAGGACTCGGCGGCGTATCTCTCTCTCTCTCTCTGTGTGCGTACGTGCACACAAAGTGACATTCAAAAATGGAAGCTCATAGTGTGTAGCTAATTCCCGTTTCCGTGAATTTGCCAGCCTGGCGTTACAGGGACGATTGGCCGTCATTTCGACGAGCCGTGTCGACGCACGCGCACCAATGCGTACAGCCGATCGATGGGATTAGTATATACAGAGGTGTTGGCACATAAGCTCTCGCCTCCCCCACGAACAAGTAAATACACGTGTTGGTGCACAAATAAGTACGCGCACGAGTACATTTATACGGCTTGTCATGCGCGCGCATAAACGCGCCTCTACATATATACGCATCTCCAGGCCCGCGTATTCATAAATCCGCCTGCAGTAGCCGCGTCGTCTTATCGGGCACAAATACAGACGCGCGCAATCACATCAGCGGCGTGTGCTCGCTGCGACGCTAGAGATAGAGCCGAGTATACCTTGCCTCTGTTTGCGGAATAGAAGCGAGGAGATTTATCGGGAGTTGCGGAATGCGTAAAAGGGCCGAACGAAATTATGCGGCCAGGTATTCCCGGGCAAATATTTGCCCACGGACGAGCTGCGCACCGGATTGTGCGACTTTCCGGCTGGAATCATCGTCGCGACAGCGGCCGCCCCCTCTCCTCCGTATTAGTCTGATTAATAAATGCGAAATGTCCCGCAAACTCGGCCGCTTGTTTGGCGAATCGGCGCGCACCCGGCGTTCATTACTGCAAATAACTGGGAGTCCAGCCGTAGCAGCGGCTCCACCGGCCTGCTGAAATATTAATGAAAAATTAATGCGCGGTTGTTGGGCGCTCGTTGGCTGATTCCCCCGGTGATTCGAACGGACGCACAAAGAGATATATATATACTTCTTTTATTTCGCAAATTACTCTGGATTCCTTTGATTTTTCATACCCCTAGTTTTCCTACTTTTAGGCGGCTGTGTCAACTCGTGGAAGTTTCACTAAGACAAGATGTGCTCTAACAGTGTCATTCCATATTCAAAGAGTGTAAATAAATTATCAAATGTATTAAATTTCTGAATCTTTCGATGAAGCCCATGGCTGACTAAATATATGTGGCACGCGGCTATTAAAATACATTTAACTCTTTGCACGCTTGGGAAATTAATTATAGTACTTTTAATGAATTTTATTAAACTTAATTTAATGAACTTGGCGAATAACGACAAGCAAATTTAAAATAAGTGAATTCCTTTATTAAGGGGTTGATTTAGAGGCCAGCTGACGCATTTATTAATATTATGCGTATTTAACCGTTTTCAGTACTTTATCATTTCCTTTTCGAATTTTTCCATGAGCTTGTCGGGTCACATTTTTGTGCAGATGTGTTTATTGCGCTCTTTTAAATTACCCTGTGGCTAAAGAGGTTACACACCCAACAAGCGGAAATCTCTTCTACCTCTTGGCCTATTATTTACACGAAAATGTCTGAGCTTTAAATGCATTACACAGTATACTTGCTCCTGCACATATCGGCTTAAAGTATAATTAAAGCTAATAGAAGAAAAAATGTAAAATTTTTGAAATATTAAATTACATATTACATTATGCAAGTATATTGAATAATTCATATTCCTATGTTTTTTATTTATTCATGCAGTGAAATATGAACTAATAATTACCTACTGACTTGATGCTTTTGAATGATCGATATATACAAATTCCATTGTTCCAATGTAATCTGATCAACGATTGTTATATCCAGGGAATATAGTAACAATGATAATTGTAATGAAATTAATATTGAATGAAGAACCGTCAATAATGCAGAGACGTGGCACACATTTATCCCGGGGCGAATGGCGAACATGAAAAAAAAGGAAGATAATTCGATTTAATAGCGGCGGAAAGCGTTTAAAAGCCCGGAGGTGCGCGCGGGGCTCTGCTTTTTCCGAAAAACAAACTGATAAAAGGCCGATTATCCTAGCTGGCTTCTCGCGACAGCGGCGCGCTGCTTCTGTTTTCGCGGAAGGCCGAAATTTAGCTTTTTCAGTATACACACGCTGGACGCAGGCCATTCTCGGGTATCTGCATGTCTAAATGAGGCAAAAGCGAAAGAGAGAATGGCGTACTGTAGAAAGAGAAGGGGGAGACCGCACCAAAACATTTTAACCGGTTACATGAGGGTTGAGTCGCTGCCAAAAAATATCAAAAATCTTTTGGCACCGGGCCAGCGAACGCGCGAGCGGCAAAACACGCGACGATTCCTGCTCCCCCCCCCCCTCACTCTCTCTCGCAGACGCGCTTGCATATTACACACACACGGGCACGTTCGCGCGGGCCGTTCTGCTATGCGGGAGATGACGGTCAAGAATTTCGAAGCGATCCGAAACTTTCAAAGGAACTCGATAAGAAACTACTTATAAAGCAGTGTCTTTTCCAATGCCGCAGTCTAAATCTATGACCCATTTAAGATAGCATATTTTTTTTTGCTTTTCACGCTTTATCATTGATATTGTAAAGTATCTGCATGTAGTTCTGGGCATATAACGAAATTTCAAGTATACGCGTTTCTGAATATTGATTTTCATGTAAAAGTTTAAATCTAGAGTTCGAAAATGCTGACTTCGAAGAAGACGGCATCTAAGTCGCGTCTACTTTACTAGTAGAGAGTGTATTTACTAGTATATACTGGATATATTGCAAGAAAACATTTTTCAGAAATTCGAGGTTTTATGAAAATAGTTTGATAATAAGCACAAAAATTGTTTCCTAGTAAAAAGCACCGCGTAATATGTCATAAGAAGATCGTTCATATTCCAAGGAAAAAAGTTCTATCTCAATAGGAAACATAAAAAATATGCCTGGAATCTCACAAGTTTTAACTTTTAAATTCTTCCCTCACTACGAAAAAAATATGACATTGGTCTGGAATGCATATAAATCGAAGGATTTTTTCTGATCTCTCCATTCGGATAAGACGTTTCCGTCCAAACTACAGTTGAGATATTTTCTTTCGAAAATATACTAAGGCAGCAAGTTTTTTTTTCAGATTGAGAACTCATTTTCGTTGAATAAAAATAGTCTCTCAACGGTACAAAGGATGGAAAAATTTATTACAAATGCAAATATCAAAAATGACTTCTTTGTGTGTACTCTAGTCCCAGATTTTCCTTCCTTCGCATAATAAATGTAAAAATGTTAAAAATTTCGACCTACATTTTCATGACATTATATACCCCTATAAAATATTGCAGACTTTTTACATTTTCACGATTCCTTGTGGAGCGAGCGAGTTTCTTGTGCACTGTTAAAATAATACTCAAAATTGAGATTATCCAGTGTTCTACTATAAAAATGCGCAAGTATTACATAGATTTTCGTTAAAAATGATAAAAACATCTCTAATAATGTTGCTGAAAGATCCGTTTGGAGACCTCTTTATCCTCGTGGATCGCAAAGTTCCATCGATATAAACTTTCGGAACGTTCCGATTTGACGTGGAACACTCTGCCGGCCTCGTAGGTACATACGTAGAAAAGGGGCACGAGTATGTGCTATAGCGGGGGGTCAGTTCGGCTGGCCGAGTAATGGCCCTTTATGACCGAACGCACCGAGTATGCGAGCTAGACAGAACGAGTAAGAGAGCCCGCAGTAACCATTCCGCCTTTTTTCCCCGCGATACTTACGACTCCCTCCCTCGCTCTACCGCTGACAATAATATTTTTATTCCCGAGGGCGTGTTCTCTCTCTCTCTCTCTCTCCTTTTTTGCCCTCGTACTATCAAAGATCGCGCGGCTGCATTTTGCGAGCGATCGATTCGACCGGGTGGTCCTTGCTCTCCTTATTATATTCCCTGCGCAGCTGCCCTTTCTCCCATCAAACCCTCCCCCCTCCCGCGCCGAATTATCATTGGGGTTGGCGCACGCGCAGTGCTCGCGAAAAACTATACCCCGAGAGAGAAAGAGAGAGAGAGAGGGGTAAGCTGCGGAGTCGGGATAAATTCTATTATTATGGGCGCTGTATAAATTCGCTAATTCATCCGATTATTAAAGAGAAGATTAAATCAAGCGAATTTTCAACACGGACACGCTTAATTAATTAATACTTTTCAATATTTCACGTAATGCTCGCTTTCTCCGCCGACTCATACACGCGTACACGCACGCATATACACGCACCAACCACCGGCGTGAATACTTAGCATTAATTAATGATAATTGATTCGGGAAAATCCGAGGATTGGGTTCACCCGTTCTCGCGACGTCCGATTTTCCCATTTTTTATTCCGCTAATTATACCGGATTTCCCCCTCCCTCGACGTTTTTACGATGTATTTCCAGTTATTTAATTAATTATCTCGCCTACGCACTGACATATTTCCACCATTTACATAAATTTCGGTTAGCGTTATTTTTATCAATTCACTCACGGCCGATTTAAATTTTCGTTAAATATAAACTTTGCGCGAAATAACTTGATGCTAATGAATGTTAATTACATTTTCAAAATACTAAAGCTGACAATGAACACATAGTAATTTCGAATTATCGACGCTGAAGAATATCCAGCATATTGTCATTTAACGAAGCAGCAACTATGGGAATTGATTTACCGATAGATATGCGAGATAAATATTTGTCGGGCATATCAGCGCCAAGCCAGCTGCCGATCGAAAGCGCCGTCGTTGCGAGGACAGGTGGGACGGCGAATGGGACAAAAAGAGCCAAAAGCGTCTTCTCATTCGGTCGAATTTCATCGAGGCGGAGAGCGGGACAGGACGACAAGCGCGAATTAGGTCGAGTGGCGTTTTACGGGCTGACTGAAGGCTGTCTTGAACTACTTGCCTGGCGCGCGCCCATTGAATTTCCCGCGAGTAAAAACCGAGCCGCTCTCTCTCTCTCTCTGTAGTAATCACACCGCCGTTACTTTTTCTCCCTCTCCGCGCAGCCTCCTTCTGTACCAGCCCCTTCCCCGCGCTCCCCAGTGACGGATTAAGGCTCGCGACATCCCGAGGGCTCGAATCGCATAAAACTTTTTTCCCCTTTAAATTTCGGCAACCTAAATATTTTTACGCCCAAACTTTTATTCTCTACAATAACCGGAGATATCATATCGGCTTTTATGTTTCTTCCTGCTTGCTCCTTCCTTCGCTGGCAGAAATTACAAATAGACTCGGGAGCCGCAGATAAATAAAGTAACTCGTGGATATTCGAATAAGTTTGAACGTAACGGGCGTATACGCTCGGCATTTTCGGAAATTCTGGGAAAGTTGGCCTTGTGGCGGTGGCGAACTGCGCAAGCTCGGGAAGCGTATGAAAAATGAGCGACCGCACGACACTTACACGTGTCGGCGTCGGCGCGCCTCGAAAAGGTGGAGGCTGCGTCGTCGTCGCGTGCTAATTTCAGCCGAAAGTTCGGCGCCGCCACAGCAGCACATCGCCATCTGCGAAGGCGAATTCGCTTATCCCTCCCTCCCCCTCCGTTACTCATCTCTCTCTACCCGGCGCGCGAGTGCGCGGCTGCTATCGGGAACTGCGGCGTCGAGAAAATACGGCCAAAGTCCCGGTAATTAATCGGGGCGTGGCAGAAAATGGATAATTCAGCGAACCGCATCGTTGCCGCGCCGCGATTGATGACGGGCTTCTGTCCCGCCGCGCGCCGCCTGCATGTGCATTCATACAATGCTACATGCGTCCCGCTGAATGCACTTGAAATGCTTCTTCCTTAGCCGGTGCGCGCACTTCATTTCCAAAGTGTGTATTAGCCATTCATTTCCGATGCGCGCAGCGCCGGCTCTTCTCTTCATTAATTATTAGGCCGTGCTTTTGTAGAGGGAAAAACGAGAAACACAGTTCATTCGTTCATTTCGGAACCGTCGGGGGTATAGTGGAACACGAGGGGATCCCCCTTTTGATACATCAAACTACGAGCGTACAACGTTTTCAGAGCCGCGGGCTGCCCTCGTTTGCCAGTTTATCGATAGATTCCTGTCGAAAATATACCTATTCTCGTTTCTATATGGGAATTCGAGAAGTAATTAATATCTATCGACATATTTTTTCGCGAGTAAAATTTGTAGATGTGTTGTCAGTCGGAAAAAAAAGATGCAATATGTTATTTATTTATATTTAAATACGTCAAAAACGTTTTTCCGGGTTTTGCATTCCACGAGCGAGCATGAGCTATTTTTGCTAGAGTTCGCGACTTTACAAAAACATTTGTATTCCTGTGTTTCATTAGGTGCGCCTTTGAAGCTGTTAATTTCGGTGAATGAACTGAAATTCTGAATAGCCACGCTCACGTAGGCGCTCTACCGTCAATGTTCTCGAGCTGTGGAAAAACAAGTTTGAAGCGCGAGCGTAATCAGGAGGGGCAGGCGAGTACAGGAACATAAATCTCTTTGGGAGCCCAGCTAATCGGCACAAAGGGCAAAAAGTGGATTAATCTTGAAAAATTCAGTGGGGAAAAAGTGCTTATACACGCGCGCCCGGGCCGGCTGCGTGCGCGCGCAATAAAGCCCGCGGTAAATTGCGCACTACAGCCGCGGCACGCGCGCGCATTAATCACCGCGCGTGGGAAGGGCGACACGCGTGCACGCACGCACGCGCCGTCGTCAAAGAAATTAGCGGGCGCATTAAATCGGGCTGGCTATTAAACGTGGATTTTCGCAGCGGAGGACCGAAAAAAAGCAGCGCATAAGCATAGACGCGACTTGAATGCGGCCCTCGCCCTTCCGCGCGTGCGTTTTACGAGGCGGCCGGTGCTCGTCGTCCTAATTTCACCTCGCTCGCTCGCTCTCCTCGACGGCAAAGTTTGTCGCGGCCGAGGAAAATGCTAATCGATTTTACGCGGCGGCCTTGCGCCGGGCTTTTCTGCTAAATGAGCGGGACGTGCATCGGTTCGCGCGTGTTGCGCCCGCAGAGAGGCTGATTTTTCATTAGCCGTGTGATACATCGCCCGAGTTTCAGCCTCATTGCGGGGATATTGTCTTACGGTTAATTAGAAGCACGAGGCCCGATCGCGAGGAGCTGCTCGATTGATTTCAAATTCCTTTCAGGCTTGTTATTAAAAAATTTCCGCTATATATATGTTAGTCATGAATTGTTATCTCTTTCGGAGAATATATATATTGACATGGCAAACTTTTAAAAGCCAAATTTTCGATCAATAATTGCAACCATATTGCAAAGACATTATTCATGCAAAACGGGAAAATTTCTGCGGTAAATATCATCATGTTTTAAAATGAAAATGGTTTGATCAATGATGGATATAGTGTCTTGGGTTTGATAAAGTAGTTTATAAGCATGTGATGGATTCTGCTTTACTCGACATCATTTTTTGTGTAGATGAACCCCACCAATTCCCGCCCTTTCAGGATCCATTGTCATTTTTTACACCTAAGGATCACTTGAGACATCGTGTAAACTCTCGTACAGAAGACAAAGACGTCGGTGTTTCAAGTTGTCTCTAAAGAAAAATAAACTGTTCTTCTATTGTACAAACAGTATCTCAATTTACTTTCTGTTTAATGCTCTCAGGAAGATTTATTTAATTTCTTACTTATCTATTGTTTATTATTTGTTACGAAACAACTTCTAGTTATTTGTAATTAAAATCTAAATGTAATCTTTTTCATTCCACAGAGGCTCTTCTTATAACTTTTACAATTACACAATTAGTAACTATAATTTGAGTAGAGTAACTTACATAAGAGATATTACAGTATTGGACAAGCTGAAGAATTCACTTTCAATAACCTTATTGAAATGGTCGCTTCAAAGGCAAAAAAAGTTAGTTTTTGAAGTCTGGAATATTAATTCATCTAAAGAGGTATTATCTTTAATCGTATTATACATAGACACAAATATTATCAACATATTATATGTACCCAAACTATTGTACGGTTCATTATTACGGTGACTCCATCGTGACTATACCGAATGATTGGAATTAGTACAAACCAACATCCGATCTTAGTAATTATACTCCAATTAAGGGTGCACTCCTATCTACATTTAGTAGTTAGTATTTTAGGTTATACTAAATTCGGGGTACTTTAAATAGCAACCAGCAGAGGCCACGACCTCTGGATAGCGGACTCCTCTTAATCTTTCAGATGCTCTTTAAGTGTCCAAAAATAAAGAAAATTACAGTCTCAAGGTATAATTCTTTGAAAAGGTCGAGTGATAAAGATACTTACAAGGGGAGGATCAGGAATCTGGATTTTCATAAAAATCTGGCAAATGCTTTCATTTGCAAAATGAATGGACTCCTGTCTCGTCGTTTTTCTGAATGGGCCTTACTAACAGAGCTGTGAGTATTTTTCGAAAAATCTAGGGGAAATAGGTGCGTTTACAAACTTAACTAGATCAATTTATAGCTAATAATACTATGGCTGAGATGAACGTGAAATCTTCATTCGTTAAAAATGTAATTCAAGAATCCTTATAAAACTACTAAGAGTCCAAAATATTTATCACTTATGTTTTCATTAATAATCAATAGGTGAATACAGCTATAAGGCCGATTTCTTCTTTAAATTGTAGATAATACCATACTACATCCAGTGCATTGTATAAAAAATGAAAAATTGTGTTTCGAAAACTGAAAAATTGATATAAAAATAAAATTTTAAAATAAAATAAAAAATAAAAACACACACACATTAGATTTTATTATATGAAGCCTTTAAAATTTAATTAAAAAGTCAAATAACGGAAATGTCATCGATATTATAAATAAAGCAATAAACGGCAATCCCTGTTAAAGAAGAAATATATAAACACATGAAATATAAATTTTTCCGATGATTAAGTATAAAAAGAAATTTTAAAACAAACTGAAATTGAAAAAATTATCCCTGGTCAGAATTTGATACTAATTTGCCAAATATATTTCTCATACGAGTTCACTGTCTAATTCAACCACTGAAGCGATTATTGGTCTTTTATAGAGATCTAAATGTAAAAAAATTCAATATTTCAGTGGAATTGTGAGTCCGTTGATTGCTTTTTATGAAACCCTTCTTCAAATATAACCTGACACATTTTTTAATTGGACTTTTAAAATTACCCCTCATCGATTTACCAATAAATCTTATTACTTTTCGATTGCGGGGAGTATCAATATTTAATTAAAGAAAATAATCCATTCGCCTGGAAGTTTATTATATATCTCCACAGCTATATATAACATTTAATATGTATGATGTAAAGTTAAATATGAAATAAATTTTAACGCTCGAAAAATATTTCGCGCTAATGCAGCTCGTTTCTAACGTAAGCCTGAGAAGCGTGAAAAAAATTCGCCCTTTAAAGTGCAAAATAAATGATCTCTAAATAAGTGAGCTTATTACTAAGGGAAACATGGCGTATATATATATACGTATTATAGCTGGAGGGGATCTTAGCACGCCGGACGAGCGAGACACCCGGCTGTATCCGAAAGATAAACGCGTTCGAAGAAGGAATCATTAACGTGCGTATAAATCCTACAGTCGAGGGAACCCCCCGGGAAATCAAGATTTTAAGCTACTGCGACGACGAACTCTCCACCTTCGGCTTCGCCTCCCTTATCTCGTTAAGTACAAAGTGAAAGTTCTCCTTTCTTCGCGGTCGAACGCTGCACCGCCGCCGCTGTCCCACTTCGTTCTCCTCCTTTTTCTCCCCGGCGAAGTAACTATTATACGATCGCCAACTTTCTTTCTTTTATTCTACCCCTCCCTCCTTTTTGCTCGGATCCTCCTCCCGCTCGAGGAGGACCGAGGAAAAAAAGGGGAGAAAGTGAGAGCGCGCCGCGCGAGTCAAGTAGTCAGGAGCTTGAAATAGTATCGAAAGAGTCGCGAATTAAGCTTAAGGCGATATAAACTCGCGATTACTTTTGTTATTTTCGCCTTTCCGTGGTCTCCATAATGCGCACTTGGTCGAGCTCTCAGCGCTTTTCTTGCGTGAATATGTGTATTTTTACTTATCGGCTATGGAGTGGATCCCAAAATAATAGTTCGGAAAATACATGCAGTAAGTTATGATTATTGTACTTACTATATAACGAGCGAAGTGCGTGCCTTGCAAAAACTCATTTGGCTTACCTGAAACATAAAAGAGTTCACGTTTAAATAAAAAATCTCATCACGCTACAAAGCAATGCACACGGCAATGCAAGAGGAGAAAAAAAACATCATCACATAATGAAGTAATAGCAGTCGACTTGGCTGAACCAGGATTGCCATTAACCATTCGGCGATACCCAATAAGCTTCGCCGGCAAAAATGTTAAGTGCCGTGAGCCCAGCTACTTGCGAAGCTCATTTCCCGCGGCGGCTCAGCGCGGCAAAAAAAAGAGAGAAAAAAAGAAGGACTCGAGCAGGCGCGCGATTCTCATTAGGCGCGAGAAAATCGAAAACGGCACGGGGCGCAAAATGGAAAAGCGATTCAATCCGCGCCCGAACGTCGGTTTTGCCACTCCCGGCGCGCAACTTCGCCCCTCCCCACTCCGTCGCGCCAACGGATTTCCGTCGTCAAAGCCCGGCGCTAACGCGATTATGCTCGAGAGCGACCATTGCAATTTCGGATATTGCCGAGTTCTGGCTGCAAGAGCGTAAGTACGACGACGGCGACGACGACTTTGCGCTAAACTATGCGAGCGGGTGATGTACGAGCACTCCCTCTCTCTCTTTCTCTCTCCAGCAGGCAAGCAAGCTTGTACGTCGAGATATCGCCGATGAATGATGAACTTGCGCGCGAGAAAGCGCAAGCGCTGCTTTCTTCAACGCCGAGTTACGCGGGCAACATGTACTCTACCCTGTGCGTCTGTCAGTTTCTTGCGAATTAACAGAGGGACTATATGCTTTCAAGCGTTTTCGTTTTGATTTGATTAATTGATTTTTGTAAAGTGGTCTAGGCACGTGTAGAATGCCCAATGTAGAGTTGCACAGAGAAACGGTTGCGTTCATCAAAATACACCTGCAGCCAGTCAGTGCGTATTTCAACGAGCTACTGTCCGATTTTCGCCGAATGATTCGCTATCGAAGAGATAGCGATTCGCCCGACGGTATGTCGCACGTGTTTTTCGCTGATTGAGTTGCTCAAATTTTAAAGTAACATTTCCTCCAAACGTCGGAGACGCTGGGCAATTTTAATTATTTGCGAGCTCCCCTTAACGGGGTTTTGGCAGTTGTTTCTTGGTATCTAAAATAAATGAGGCGTGGTGTTCGTAAGTTCATCATTTTGAGATATAGAGAACGAAAAATATTATAAAAAAAAATAGGCAGGGAAAACTAAAATTTAAAGTTTGTTTTTAATTAAATAAAATTAAATATAGTGTTATTAATAAAAAGGCACCATTTTTTAAACTTAAAAACAATTAAAGCATTCATCGCTTGAGAAAAAAGGTGTCTCTAATACTCTAATTCATTTTTAGATAGCAGACATCAACTCTAAAAGCCAAGTTTAAATTCTGTGGAGGGTGTGCACTACTCTCATTTGAAGTTGACCACCCATAACATTACAGTCAATTATCTGGTATAAATAAAAAATTACTTCTAAAGGAACTATAATAACACGAAGGAAAATTTTGATTTTTCGATTAATCATTCTTCAGAGCTCTTCAAATAATTTGCAAACTAATAACAGCATGCAAAATGCGGGATAAAATATAACGATTTTTCCGAACAAAGTCCAATTAAATTAATGACCTTCGTTTCTGACATGATGAATAATGAATGAAAAATGAAAACAAATGAATGTCTTCGCCATACCAGTAATGATTTATGAAAATTCAAAAATATTCAATTTATCCGGTATAAAAGGTAATCGAGAATGAAAATTAGCTTGCACGGTTAAAATTATACATAAGCTATAAAGAATTCAATTGACCGCGGCAACATCGAAGCCAAGGTTGGCCGGCTTTCTCAGCGACGCACTAAAAGACACACGGCTGCGTTATAGCTATAGCAACGGGAGATCGGAGGAGGGAGAGAGAGAGAGAGAGAGGGAGAGATTCAACTCGACGCGAACGGGGCGCTCAGGAATCCTAATGAATTTTCCAGCGGGCGGAAATTAAAGTATACGAGTCATGCGGCGGTGGGTGTAATTATATGCATCCGCGGATGTGTTACAGGCGCGCTCGGCAGCGGGAAGCTGAAATATTCAGTGCCGCGCCAACTTCTACCCTACGTGCACACGCTGCGCCCCGACGATTAATCGCATCGATAATGTTATTGTGACGGGATGCGAATTATTTACGACGAGCCGATTATTTATTAGCGAGCGAGCACGCCGCGAGCTCTGCTAATTGTCCTTATCCGCTGATCAGTGAAAAACAGCTCGAATATTGTTTTTGTTGCTGATTGCGCGTGAAAAACGAGTGTTCTTGCCTATTGTCGTGCGATTGTTTATTGGTATGGGCTTTGGCAACAATTAATATGAAACGTTGAAATTGTCAGTGTTGTAACGAGAAAAGTAACGTCATTTCCGGACGTCAAAGCGAGTCAAAATGAGCCTATTCTATATGACGTAATCACGTCCGGCATTGAGTAAATTTGGCAATACGTCGATTCACACGAAAAAGACATTCCGCGGCGAAAATGAGTCGGTCTTTGTATGGCGTCCGGGCACTTCTCTTTCTTCCTCCCTCTTCATTAAATTAATCCGCGTCAAAATGATATCATTGCTCTCTTTCGGCCGACTCGCGGAATAAATCCCATAATTCATTTGGTGAATTAAATAATTCTTAACTGAATGCGCGCGGCATTGAGCGGCAGCGTTGCGGCTTTTGACGACGGACACAATGCCTCTACTCTCTCTCTCCCCATCCCTTCACGACATCATTATCATTATGATTATCCGCGCGTCTGACCCTCTCTCTCTTGGATCCCTTAATGAATGTATCCCGGCGAGGGGTCTACCTCTGGCCGCCGGTGAAAGGAGGAGAGAAGTGCGGGAAAAAGGTGGAAGGAAAAAAGCAACGGCTAAGACGCGGGAGAGAGAAAGAGGGAAAATAAGAAAGAAGAGGAAGAAGAAGAAGAAGAAGGAAGTCGGCCACCGCCGCTACGGAGGGTTAGACCGCGCGTGAGCTCGGAATAAGGATTGTGCGCGCAAAGTGAGTAAAAGCCATTAAAGGGGCGGGGCGTAATTTTTTTCTCCGTATATAGCTCTCTACTTGTGCGGGCTTACGCGGCTGTGTGTGTGGGTGACCTCGACGTACCGCCTGCCTCCCTCTCACTGCCGCTTTAGTTTTGCTTTTCCCCCCATTAACGCTGAAGAACCTTGCTAGTCCAGTCAGCCAGTTTCTTCTTTGTCTTTTTTTCTACTGAATTTTTCGAAATTTTATTTCCTCCCATTATAAAGCTCGCGCGTTTCTTTAGCTAAATTAAGCACAAACAATTGAAGCTATTACTTTGCTCGATAAAATTGTGCATCGGAAAACTCTTTATATTGCGCAACTTGCTATGCACAGCACGCATGCCTATATAGAGCGCGAGTACTATAGTACAAGGCGGAAGTGGAAATGTATAAAAGAAAGCCCGGAACAAAAAGAGGCGAATAAATGTACAAGCCTAAAAGTTGACAAACATAAAACGTGTAAACGCAAACAAACGTATACAGCTCTCTCTCTCTCTCTCTCTGCCTTCTACAGGCTTGCGCAGAGGCTAAAATACCTAAATGTACTGACAAACACACGGATTCAGTTGCAGAGGGCACACACGCACACACATATACGTCTACCGGCCACGCGCGCGATCTATTATGCTCCCTCTTTGTCTCTCTTCCTTTCGCTCTCGTTCTTTTCTATTGTCCGCTTTATTTCTTTCTTTCGCTCATTTTCAGGCGTGCAAGCGTCGAGTTGTGCAGCGCGCGCCCGCGCGTACCAGTTAACCGTAATTCAAAAACTTTCCCGCCGGATTAAAAATGTGACCCG
Organism: Torymus auratus; assembly: GCA_900474315.1. NCBI lineage: Eukaryota > Metazoa > Arthropoda > Insecta > Hymenoptera > Torymidae > Torymus > Torymus auratus. The sequence goes on from UXGD01001453.1 coordinate 30,698, forward strand.
ACTTCACGAGAGATCTTTTTCCCTACCCCCATCCCCTCCATTATTATTCTTTCGCGCGATCTTTTATTTTGATACAAGTGCCCCTCCCACTGATCGATTTTTGGATAATCCCTGATTCACGCCTGTATATTTTCGTCTTTTTATGCGAGAGAATGTAAACTCGCTTGTTCAAAGGATCACGTACGTGCTCAGATGTAAGGGAATGGTCGGGATGGGTTTTGACAAACTTTTTCGCTTGTTTTCGTGCGCACACGCGTTGCTTTCGTGTATTCTTGCCATTCAGCGTAAATAGAGGCAGTGAAAAAATGGATTCGCGGAATGAAAGAGAGTCGAAATGTTAGCCAGTAGAGAAAATAGATAACATACTGTTATTGCTGAAACACGATATTAATACTTTATATTTTGCCCGTTGAGGCTTCTAAAAACAGTGTTAAAATGTTATAGACTGTTAGAAAACATTGAACTTCCTCGTAAAAAGTTTGTCATAGAATTCACTAGAATATTCTATCGCTAAACTTTTTCATAGTTTTGAAATTGCTTGCTCGTTGAATATTTCTGAATATTTTGAAAGGCTCTGCAGTGGATTGTTCTTATTGTTGAACCAGTAAAAAACAACAACTATGTAAATTTAAAAAAAAATAATGAAAACGCCCATACAGTTGAAGATTAAACTTTTGAATATTCACTACCGGCTTCACTGCTATAAAAAGTATTTTGCAAAAAAAAAAATATATATATATATATATTTGTCCATGCCCTCGTTCGTGGCAGGCTGTTTTACAGATCTGTAACAAGTTAGTGTTAGCCGAAACGAGTGTTAAAGAGTAAAAAATAATGTTCCCGCGGAGCTAAATCAACTGTCGAATCAGCAGTTAGGATGTCGTTCGATGGCGTATAGAATGGCTCCGGGAAACATTACGCATCCGCCACACTCTTACACTCGTGGTGGAGGAAAAGACAGGCGCACGTCACTCGAATCTTTGTTACTCCCCCGCAGCGCCGAAACGACCCTTTTTTACAGCCACCAGCGCCACTTCGACGGCCTAAGTAATCGCCTCGTTTCCGCTCCCCTCCTGCGTGTGCGCTCGTGTGTGTGTGTTTGTGTGTATATATACAGGCGAAATGCGATTGACCTCGCCGTCGAGTTATACGGGCGAAGGCCGCGCCCGTACTTTTAATGCGACAGCTGCCTGCGGACGAGATCTCAGCTGCCGTCGAAGAAATAGTTTTTTCTCCCGAGATATCGAAAGGGTTTATGGAGGACGAGTTTATTGCTAAAGTTTTTCGAGAGAGATAGAGAGAGATTTTTTATTCGTAATTGAAGCAGCGAGCTCTCGTACTTATTGGACTTTTCAAAAAGGTCTTTTTCTAATATGCGCGCTATCTTAAAGCGAATTTTCATGATTTTTCTTGTCGGATAATATGAAATTTTGCTTGGGGATAAAAAGATTTTAATCGCCGCGGCAAATCATTTTTATTTTCTTTACTGGAGATATAACGTCTAGGGTCAAAGGAGTGCGGGAACATTATTTTTATTGTGCTCAAGCCTTTTACCTTCTAGAGAGAAATCTTTTTCTGAACGGCATGGTTTACGTTAATCGAAATGTCAAAAAGTTTCTAAGCGAGTTTTATCAAACTTTTAGCCATTAATTTCATTTAAAAGTGTTTTGTATTTTTTTAAAATATGTGCGGTAAAAATAACGAAATATCCGCCCATTTCAGAGCAGCTATTAATTACAAACGTGGTAGGTTTCATGTGCCCGTAACGTTGTAAACATTTTTTCATTTAGACTTTTATTTTGGTTAACGTTGTACGTATACTGTATTAAATATTGAGGGAAGAATTCATTTAACAACTCATGCGAAAATTGCGCTGAGAAATCACATACGCCATACGCATCGTACTCAAAGGTAAAACTCTGCGACCACTTTTATATACCCTAAAAACTTATCGCATGATTAAACTTTGTATATGATCCGGTAGCTCGAAATAAAAAGAAGCAGACTGAGAGAAACGGTTAGAAGTGTTGGAGGCTATACATTTGTAGTTGACTGAAAGCGCAGAGAGAAGAGAATCTTGTATCCGTAGAAACGCGCGGCACAGACGCATGGATCCTTCTCAAGGCGATCACGTTCCGATCGTTAAAGCCGCATCGGCAGCGAACTCTACTCTCTCGCGCGCGCGTAATAAACGAGCTTCACTCGAAAGCTCGCGCGCGTGCCCCCGCGTGTACATCGGTGAATCGCATTTACGCTTTTCATCTTCGCGCGCGGAGGAAAAAAACGCACATTCTTAGTAGTCGTCGTTTACTCCGGCGCACTCGTAAAAGTCCTTACGGCCCTGCAGGTGCGCGCACGCGCGTTTACATATATAACTGTATATGTAGCGAGAGAGAGATAGGAGTTTAAGGTCTCGGCGGTGGCAGGAGGAAAAAAAGCCAGGGCTGGCGAAGCTTCGAGATGAAAATACGCGCCCGAGCTTTTGTTCAGCTCTTTCTTCCTCTCTCTTTCTCTCTCCTAGATCTGCCTATATAGGCTGCGCGCGTGCATATATATATACTGGAGCGTGCCCTTTTTCTTGCTGAGCTTCGTTCATGGGCGAGAGCGCTCAGCTTCGTCATCGTCGCGCGCGAGATGAAAGCGTTTATACGCGGCGATAGCCCCTCCTACTCTCTCTCTCTCTCTTTCTTTTTGCTATAATCAAATTTCATCTGCTCGGCCTTCTTTTTCGCGAATCGGAGCTTCTTGAGCGCAGCGAGGCACATTTTTCGATGCGACTACAAGCTAGCTAGATATTCCGGAATAATAGGGCGCGCCAGCATCTACTCTCGCCCCCTTTTTTCATACTTTTGCAGCATGGCGTTGTTATTTTCCACCTCCTGGATGTAAGCTTGTTTACCGAGAATACTGCGCTTGCCTTTTGATTCTGACGAAGGTACTTTTGTCCTGCTGGCACTTTTTAACGATCGAGAGTGTATACTTAAAAAATACGTTGGCGCTGCCGTGGCTCCGAATAACAAGGAAAGATTTGGGGCAGTGGTGCGTGCATGGTGACGGCATAGTCCCCTCCGCGATTCATCAGCATATTGCGTTCGCGTGCGAGGGGGCAACATTTGTCTCGGCCGTGACACCGAAGAAGCAGCGACAGTTCGCCCTGAATTTTTATTCGCTCTTCCCCTCCTCTGATGGCTTTCATTTTTTTTCTTCCTCTGCTAGGGGAGTCCTGAGACACAGGGGAAGTAAGAGAGAGGCGGAAGACGGAGCTGCTAATGCTAATGGAAGCCCACTTTTCTAACGATGCGGCTTTCCACCCACGGACGAGCAAGCCCTTCAGCCTTCGTAACTAACGACTCTGGCCGCGCCGTTATACTACCTCTCTCTTTCTCTCTCTCTCTTTCTTCCTCTCTCTCGTATTTCGCGTAAGAGGATTTGTCGTATAAATATAAAGAAACGTTTAGCGCTCGCGCTCGTGCGCTCGCCGCGGCGACATATTTCACGCCCTTGTTTTCCCGGCCCTCCTGTTTATCTTTTTTGTTCAGAGGCCTGAAATATATATATTCCCCGAGCCCGGGAGCTGTTTTGTTTCCTATCCGGCCTGCCGCTCTCTCACTCTCTCGCTTTCTCTCTGTCCTTGGAGGCGCTGAATTTATATCGCGCCGGCGGATACTTTTTCATCGCGCGCGGGTAACGCGATATAACGGCTCGCGTGCGGGCGTGCCTACCTGCGTTGTTATACACTATATGGTGCAGCCTTCGACGCTCGAAGGTGCGCGCGGAGCTACTACATTTCTTCCTTTCTTTCGCCGGGGTTTTATGTCGCTCACAGAGCCGGGTTTCGTGCGACACTAATGTTTGTTTACTCCCGAAGAGCTGCGGCTTGTACTACAACAATGACGACTCTACGCCTCTCAGTTACAACTTGTTTCTGAAAATGTATGCGTCTGTAAACATAATCCTGTAAAGCGCAAAATTCCAAGAAAAAAGTTCCTTTACCATTTTTTCATAGGACTAGTACTTTTTTAGTAACTGATGTGTTTA
>UXGD01001454.1:0-34733 GCA_900474315.1 Torymus auratus
GGGGGGGGGGCTAGCGGCGGGTCGGCTAGGGCCATAATGGGGTAGGTCGTAGAGAGTAGGAGCGGTTCGGAATACAAATGCGAGGATTACGGTGTAATTATTAAGATAAAATGCATTCCATAAAAAACAAGCATAGATATATTATTATAAGATAGATTAATTATTATATGGTTATAAAAAAAGTTGCTTGTTCGCCATGATGTCAAAAATGCGCTTGCGCAGGCTCAGAATTGTAATGTATCATTGTAATATGGTTAGATGATATATACGCTTCAAGCTCAACTCGCACTCGAGTGATGATAATATAATATATGAGTTTATACGTGTTAGTGGTGGTAGTAGTAGTATAGTAGTATATACGCGCGCGCTGCGCGCGTGTCAAGACTTACCTGTGACTGGGAGCGGCATGGAGAGCAAAGCATGCACAAAAATGTTTCCACACTCTCGCGTATTTAAAATATATACGTTCGATCAAGCTTTTTATCAAATATATAATGTCAAGTGCTTCGTTATATTGCGCAGAAGAAAAAAAACTCAAGTCCTATAAGAGGTGTGTATTACAATATCTCAATGATAAAACAAGTCTAAGAGTGACAGACTAATATTGACAGGATTAGCACTGCTATATAGAGCCTAAGTCTTGTGGTGTTTCTTTTCTATTACCTTATTTTTACTCGGTTTTGGGATTATGTTTTTCTTTTTACTTGGCATATTTTAAATTTTATTTTTTAAGTTTTCCTTTTAAACTGTTGCGTCAGTGTGTAACAGCGAAAAAAAATTCCTTGATCGTCGTTCAATTATCGGCTGACGCCTGTAAACCCGCTGAATTGGCCATCGCGATCAAAAAGCTAATTATGCGGATCGTTAATACTGCTACCCGGGAAAAATGTATACACGCATGATGGCCCACTAATTAACTTGCTAATTTTTGTTATACTGACGCGCGTCGACCGTTTCGAGCTCAACATATTGAAAGAAAATTACGTCGCTTCCATTTAAAATTTTAATCCTTTCACGCGGTGATTCCGCGCGAAAGTCACGCCGGATATACTTTATTCATATAATATATGAAAAATAAAAAAAAAAGGCTAACAGTGCAAAACAGGTTAGCACGGAAAAAGCTCGGTAAGTGCGAAAATTGCGGTTCTCTTCGCATCGCCATCGATTTCCCAGCTCTGACGCGCGCAAAACACCGAAAATTGAAGGTACCGGGGTAACTGCACACGCGGGAGATATTCTATAACGGCGCGGTGAATTCGAATGTTGCTTAAATTACCCGGCGCGTAGAGTTTTTATTTTTTTTCATTGCGCGATTATATTTTATTTCGCCCGATGTGTTTCAAGGGAGTCGAGAAAAGTTTAATCGGCCGAATATATTAATCGCGAGCGATGCACGGCGAGAGTTTCAAAGCGTTCAATCGAATATATCGTTCTTATACAATCGCGCTTATGAGAACGTAAACAGCAATTACTCGTCTTTCTCTCTCTCTCGCTCCCGCGAAAACTATATATATGTATAATGTGTACGTATATACCCAATTATCGCGCGCCTCGGAAATTAAGCCGGGAAGGCTTCTTCCCTCCCGCGTTATATTATCGCGGGTATTATAAGTTTACATTCGGGCTGAACTAAACTAAAACAGGGTTAACTTTCGCAATCGCCACTTTCAGGTTGATTGAAAATTTTGCGCGTTACGCTCTCGCGCGCACGAGAGAGAGATAATCCGTATATACAAAGAAAGATAAAGAAAAGAATAAAAAAAAAATTGTCGAAAAGGATAAACAGGAAGAAAAAGATGTATAATACGTCAACATAAAGAACAAAATATCAAACAAACAAATGTATACCACTAGTTCCAAAAATACGTGAAGAATTGTAAAAAGGTACTTATAAAAAATATGTATATAGAAGCGAAAAAAAAACAACGGAAACAGAATGTAAAGAAGAAAAAAAAGAAGAACACTTGAGAAAGTGGCAAGGGGAGGGCAGATTATTATATATAAAAAAGAGACACGTGTGTTTTGAGGTTAGGGACGTATTGTATAACACGCGGGGGGGTGGGTCGAGAGATATATAAAAAAGGGGGCGGTGGCATGTGTAGGGGGTCGGGGGGGGGCTGGGTTAGGGGGACTCACCTCGCCAACTGGCTTTGATCGGACACGTGATTGTCTGATTCTGTATGAGGTATGCGTTTAGGGTCGTCAGGCTCGGGCTCTTGCGCAGCGTGTCCTCGTCGTTCTTCCACACGTACGTGATCGCCGTCTGCTCGTAGGATACTGCAAGAGAACGAGAGAAAGAGAGAGGGAGTTTTTTAAGCTTCTTTTTTCTGTACGTATAAGCGGGTTTACGCTGTGGCGCTTATTGCGCTGTCGTCGGTCGTTGATTGTGTTTTTTTGTTCTCTCGCATTTCGACTGAGATTTCACACGTCAAAGGTGGATGTGTGTTAGGTATAACGTAAAGCGAATGTATTTTTCTTTGATATCGAAAATATAAACTATTTTTTATTGTAAAATCCAATACCCGCGCGCGTGTGTAATTTAATCAAAGAGATTAGTATTTCATTCGCGAAGAAGAGTAATAATAAAAGAAGAAGAAGAAGAAGGAAAGATCTTTTTGAACCGAGTGAACTTGATATTCTCTCTGTGTAGCGCGTGAATATTCTCTCCCTCTCTCATATTGGATTCGCGGCGTGATGCGCGCGTTACTTACTGCTTTCGATAGCAAATGAACACAGTGGGTCGTCAAAGGGGAATATGTTGAGCCTGCCTTGGCACGAGAGGATGAGGTGTCGCCTGCAACAGATACCGAAGAAGGACATTATTAAATTCGTCCTTTGATTTTCAGCACCGAGGTCTCGGTTTATTCAAATTAATATATTAATGTTGTAGTATATATATTAGATATTTAAAATGTAATGAAATTGGATTAAATTTAGATTATTAATATACATAAAAACAATTTAGGACCATGGTTTTTAAATTTGCTGAAAATTAAAATCGACAAAAATCAAAAGCAGAATTTTTGAAAAATGTTATACTTAAAGCTAAACCGCGCGTAGAAAAGAAACACGTGGTTATAGCTGTTTGCAATAAAATAGAAAAAAAAAGAAAAAAAACAACCATAATTGCGGGATACACTTAAGAAAATGAAAGATTCATCACTTTAAAGACACCAAAAGAAGAAGAAGAAGAAATCGAACGAGACGAAAGAAAAATAAACGAGCGCATCACGTCTATGTTACAGTATCTAGCGTATCTCATGAATACCGCATAAGGTAGTTGACGGTGCCGTTGCGATAGATGCGCAGAGCGAAGTGGACCGGTATGAGAGGATCCTTGAAGTCGCCGTGCATGATGAAGTACGTGTCCGGGAGCCAGATATCGTTGTGGTGGTGGATCGCGTTGAGGAACTCGTAGCGCGAGCGGTTACTGTATCGTAGCCGCGGGTCGTACCACTGCTGCTGCAGCAGGAACTCCACCTCGTATTTCTACAACAATTTATTCATTTTCTTTTTTATCGTATATAAACAAAGATTTATATTTCGTTTTTGATATATCGTTAGTTAATGCATCCGTACGGTGCTAAAACTGTCAATTTAGGGAAGACCCCCCGGGGCATAGTTCGTTGAATAATGATTTAAAGCGCGTATATCAATCTGGACTGGACAACAAAAATACACATTCATATTTACATTTGACGATATACCTCTTTTATTTATTATTTATTTGTTTTTCATTAACCCTCGTCCGAGCGTGAACCAATCGATACTTTATATTATATGCTTACTATACAAAGCACAATAAAGACATTCATATTCAGTAAGTACTTGACTGCCCCAGTGTTCTTCTTCTTCTTCTTGGCCCCTCGGGCTCGTAATATTTTTTCACGCTATTTGTCGCGACGCGCGCGTCCCGGAATGCAACGCAATCGTCAAAATTGCTTCGGCCGCGCGGCGTTTTATCTAGTTTATATCGTCGACCCGCTTTGGATTCCTTATATGCCCCGCTCTATATGCACGCTGTTAGTCTCTTTATAGGGTTATTTACTGTCGCCGCGCTATTTTCTTCATGAAAGTCTGTTATATAATTGTTTTGTTTATATCGATAAAATAAGGTTTATTGAACTTATACCGTAAATTTATTATGAACTTATACCGTAAAACTATATCGGCCGACGGCGAACTAATTTTGTGTAAAGGTCGTCGGACACGTCGTTCGACGAAAGTTTCAGCAGCAGTTGGCCTAACGGGCGACACTTTGGAACAGGTAAAAAGTTCGAGTGCGCCCACGCGAAACTTGACCGAAACTGTCGCGCGTGTTGGCGCAACAATATTCTCCGCGCGAACTTTGTCGCCAGACGGACACGGTAATGGGTTAACAACCGCTTTTGCAAAAGCTTTTCGGTAATGAACTTTCCGGGATAAATGTGTTTGTGTGCCGCAGAACAAATTCAATTCTCGTGTATAAGGAAGTGTTACGGCTGGTGACGGGCTTGCTGATTTCAAGGAGTGTCGCGTACTTTAACTTCGTTAAAGCGATACGTTTTGTAAGGAGTCGTTTGTAATTACTTTTTAATTAAACCTATTTGTTGTACTCTAACATTTTACGTAAAAAATTATGATTTGAATTGAAATATAATATCAGAATAAACATTGATTTATAAATAATATTTTTATCCTAAAATCAGAAAAATACTCTTCCGTTGTATTATGAATTTTTTCTTCGTTATAGATATACTCCTATTTCCATTAGTTCTTTTCCCAAAACAAAAACACATCAGTACTTACATTTCAAAATATCCGTCAACCAACGTCCAACATTTCAAACAAAACTAACTGTAACCCCACCTATCTCCGGTCCTGAAATTCGTCGGCGCCCCGAACGCAGACCCAAATTTTCAGCGCGCTTTAGCGTCGAGAGTAGTGCGTATAATTACGTGGGCGCACCTGCAAGCGCAATCTTACGCGCGCATGTGCAATCGATACTTCTCGCATCTAGAGAGTTAATGAAAATAGCTTAGTGCTCTCGGGTAACGCAATTAACGCGGTATCCGACATATAAAAGACGTTTGAAATCTGGAAACGTATGTGCCAGGGGTTCTCTCGTTAATTAAGATTCAGCTCGAGTGTTTAAATGTACAAATTGAAGATTAATTCTGTAATTCTGGTATATACCCTCTAAATTAGAATCAGTGAAATTCACTGAAAATTAGTTACAAGCATACCAAATTGAACTGAAATTTCAGTTGATTTGGTACACTTATATAACGGATTTATATTATTAATTGTAATATTTAGAACACTTTATAACAGCGTTCAGATAAAATAGTATTCTACATGAATCTTGCAAAATAGGCTAAGACATATATAAGTTATAATTACCAAGCTAGACTCGTCGGGTGACGCCAGACTCAGCAACAGCACGCTCACGTTAACGGTCAAGGTTCCTGCAACACATCAAATCGGGCTCCATGAAATTCGCTACTCCCCGGCGCGTTCCCACCAGCCGCGCAACAGCAGCACTCCGTTCCTCCGAAAACGGAAACCGGAACAGAGAACAACAGTCAGAGAGAGAGAGATAGAGAGAGATAGAGAGTGAAGAACGGACAGCAGCATCAGCAGTACGTAGAGTAGAGAGAAGAGATAGAGATAGAGAAGCTCGCAAGCGCGCACACACACATAGAGATAGAGCGTGACGTCAACACGTAAATATATGTAATATATGCATATCTCGTTGGTATGAATAGCGCGTCAGTCGATTCGCTGGAGACACTCTAGCGATACCTTGATTGGATTAGATGTTGACGTCTCGAGTGAGAGAGAGAGATAGAGAGGAAAGCCGTAAGACATGTAAGCCAGGCCTCGGGCAAATAACATATGTGTGTGTGCGTTTATACATATGTGTGTGTGTGTGTGTGTGTGTGTGACTTACCGAAAGGGTGCACGCGACAGGCATGTGATACGACACATAGTGTATGTGATGTGCATGTGCACATTTTGTTGAAAGTAAGAGAATGTAAGCTATATATATACACAATTGCTGGGTTGCGTGGAAGCGCTCGTGTATATACAATGCTATATATATGTATGCTAGAGACTACGTATTGGCAGCAAACGTGAACGCAGGCAGTTTGTGTGGAATATAAAACAAGAGAAAGAGAAAAAATGTCGGCGAAGCTTGGGAAGATGGTTATGCGGCGGTGTCAAACCTTGGGCGTCTTTTGTGGTTGAATTAATTCAAACGTTATAATTAAGGTATCAAATAAAAAATATTCTCACAAATAAAATACGTTATATTTTTGTTTTGTTTGTTTGACCCGAAACAATCCTTTATCCCCATAAAGCTAGATTTCGAAATAATTTTTAAAACCTCGTGTATGCACGACGCGACACCCCAGCGGCAGCAGCGATTGTCCAATTCATCACCCGAAACGCATAAACCTCCCCCCGTGCGCGAATTTTTTCTCGCTTAGAGTACACATACGTAGTAGTAGCACATTCCGAGCACGCAAAGCTTGCGACCCAAGGTTTGACATATACGACTCATGCGGTGCGCATATGCACACGTCGGGGAGGGGGGGTTAATTGTGCCTGCTGAATTAAAACACACACGCACGCGCTCTCGCGTATATATATAATAACGTAAAGGTTCTAATTATTCGTGTATGTGTGTGTATGTATAAGTATGTATGCATGTGTGGAAGGGAGAGGTTGTGGCCCGTCTCTGTTGGGATGTCGAGGTCGTTGCGTCGTTAGGGATTGGAAATGAATGGCGGATGGATGGATTTGTTTTCTTTTTTTTTTCTTTTTCTTTTAAAGGTGGGAGGTGGGTTATCGAGCAGCGTGGATATGTGGTGCGATGTTGAAGTTTCGGTAATTCGGATAATATGCTTCAAATAAATCATAAGAGAATGGCGGCTTTTCACTTTTGAAAAATGCTTGGGTGGTAGAAAAAAAAAACTTTGAAGAATTGATTGAAAACTTTTTCGTAACTTTGTGAAACATCGTGATAACTGTGGTAATATGGTAATATTACCATCTACTATTCTTACTAATGTCTCTAAATAATAACAATATAATATTTTACAAAATTAACATAAAGAATGATACTCGATACTCTGTAGTCTGACGATATATCGTGCCACACTACTGGAAATCAGTATATTCATCGCGTGTGTACCAATTTCTATAACAAACTTTTACCTTCGATCTAAAATATGAGTGTGCAACTGTAACACTCGCTCGACGTTAATTAATTTTGATTTTGACAAATTGCCAGCAACAACAAGACGTGTACGCATTAGCAGTGAAAATCACAATAAAATGATATTACGCATATTTTCTGCGCGCTCGCTCGGTCATATATATTCGTAAATCACAAGCGGCGCTTATGCAAATGCCGTGATGGAAACGATATTATAATTGCCGTCGCAATGAATTTTTCGATCGATCATGTTCAATGCACACACTTGAACTTGCGTGCGCGCGATTTCTCGCCGGCACTGCATAGACCCCGAGCATTGCACGCGATCGTAACTGGAGCAAGGAAAATTTTCTCCTCACATGTATATAACATGTATCGGGTTGCTGAGATTTTGCCGACTGCCATAGTTTTAGAAAAATCTCAAAAGATATATTAATTTTGTGTTATTATATTTTCGGGTTCAACTATATATAAATTCTTTTTTAATACATATTTTCAACAATCATCAATGCGATAGTGTACATGACAAACTATGAGTAAATAATTTGCTTCGTCGTTGGTCAAACTATATAATACATTCATGTGATGGCCACTGAGACTCAGAAAAATAATCCAAGTGAATATAGACCACTCAAGACACACACTCAAAACAACTCAGTCGCATGACGCAATTGGGCTACAAATCGAAAACGATGACGGTGATGGTATTAATGACGATGAAGAAAGTGAGAGTGATCGCATATATATATATAAGAAATAATCGCTGCAGTCTGTGCTATTGCCGTGTGTATACGTGTGTGCGTGTGCGCGTGTGTAATACAGAGGTTTGGGTGTATGTTTGCGTGCACGGTCGGAAGGTGGGAGGAACAATGCACGAGGAGTTCTGCTGCTGTTGGAGATTTATTGTTTTATAGAAATAAATGTCAAGAAGCTGCTTTCTTTTATTCTTTAACTTATTGTCACCAAACCAAAATCCTATATAAATATTTCAACTATATTAACTTACTTCACCGAGCTCCAATATACACACACACAGATCACACAATTCCCGAAATGAGAAAACTTCGCGCGTACCCGTAAACCAATCACTTTACCGCTCCCACACACTCAGCTTCTCCCCAACTCGTGAAATTTTCACTCCCAAGTGGCGGCTGCTGCAGCTTTGCGCGTGCGCGAATCACTTCGCCTCTCTAACGAGAAATTTCCTTTGTAACACACACGAGGCACCGTTCGATATCGCGAAACTTTACGCGCAACTCAAATAGCGACAAAAGTTCGATATATATATACACACACTGCAGCTAAAGAAATTCACATCTCGCGGTTTTATACGTCCCGTCGACCGTTTTTTTTTACGGGCAAATATTACACACAGCGCGGCATCGACGATATAAAGCCCGCGTTTATGGTCGACGTCGCCGGCGGATATTTGTCTCAGACAGTTACGGGGTTTCATTAGCGTCGGGAGTTTAGGAGCGGTAAAGTGGACGTGATGGTTCTTTGTTTATTATATTATATAGTTTTCTTTTTTAATCTTTTACAGGTTACTGGTTTTATATGAGGGCTTTTAAAATTTATTTAGTATGAATGAAGAGGTATATACTGTATTGATGATGTTATATATATAGTGTGGTTTATTGAACTTTCTAAGACTCTATGAACAATTTTAACAGGAACATATTTAAAAAACGTTCTATTCTAATGTTAAAACAGTTTTAATTTAATATAAGTTTCTTAACGATATAGAAATACATGCGTGAACGTGAACCACTGATACATGTTATTCATGCACGTGTTTTTTTTTCTTTTCTTTTTTAATAATTAGCTTAGTTTTCAGGATTTGTTTTACCGATACTTATAAATGTTTATGAAACATTGTTTTTATCAAATTAATGATAAGAAATTAGTTTGTAAATGACTGTAATTAGTAAAAAGTTGTTTAACATCATGTAACTATTTATCTATGACTATTGATCGATGGTCTCATGATTAACAATTTATTAGCATCCGTAAAGCAAATTCCATGTTATACAAGTCAAAGGTAAATGACTCTACAATGGTCAATCGAATTGGTACTACATAAGTACTTTATACATTTCGCATTGGTCTAATTAATGAATATTTGTTCAATTAAATAATACAATACCGTGTACAATCGAAATTTTGAATAATCGCATATGTATATATTGAGAAAAAGTCTCTGTTTCAAAAGGTATTTTTTGTTTTGTTATTCGTTCATGCTATAAACTAGTCTAAATAAACAATTCCTTGTAACTCTCGGCTATGTGATTCACAGTAAGCTAACAGCAACATCGATATCAGTATAAGTTCCAACGACACATAGATGCGTGAGAGAAAGAGAGAAAGAGAACAGAATCGGAAAAGAAAGAAACATAGGAGACAAAAGAAAAATCGTGAAAAACGAGATAGAAAGAATGGCAGAGAGTGTCGAGAAAGGAAAATCAGTGATGCGAATCGAGATACGGTCAGACATCGGCAGATATCCACCCGCGAGCCAATGACTATCAACGCAAACTTAATCAAAGAAAGCCAAATGGACGGGTGGACTGCGAGGCGAGGTTTCCGAGAAAATTGCGTTGAGGACTTGCCATGGCGAGTCATGTAACAGAGTGTATTATTTCGAATTCACTTTAAGAAGTATAAGAAAATCAGCCAAATAATTCAAACAAAAAATTATAATTGAATTTTTTTTTTTGAAAAAAAAAAAAACAGAAAAACCATCGTCAAACAAATCTTTTGGAAAACGGTAACTCAGTGTAGGTACAGAAAACTCAATCTTGTCAAACAGTATAGCAGCAAACAAAACGACAAAAATCCCAAATGAAACACGCCACCCTATAACATAATCCACTGAAGTATATCAATCTCAAATTCTCAAGAAAAAAAAAGAGTGTGTGAGAGTACACAACGGGAACTCGCAGCACCATAACCTTTAAAAAAAAAGAAAGAAAAAATTATAGAAAGAAAGAAAGAAAGAAAGACAAAAGAGAGTAGTAAGTGAAAGCTAATTCGTAACTCATGGCCATAAAGTATATCCATAATATATATGCATATATATTATATAATTCGTATATATAAACAACAAAGAGAACGAAGACATAATATAAAGAATATAAGATAGAGTAGAGAGATAGAGCCAAAGGCGAAGGATAGACAGAGAGAGAAGAAACGGACCGCGAAGGTGAGTGCGTAGGTGTTGGTGCGGCGTGTAGTAGTGGTTTTTGTTCTGTTGTGGTTGGCGAAGACTGGCTGCGGCGGCGCTCCTGCCACCGGCGTCGGACAGGCCTACGCTGTCCTGGGTACGGTTGTCGCCACCTGAGGCCTCCAGCGCAGCTGCGTCCTCGGGCGATCGCATTCCGCAGCAGAAATCCGCATCTGTAACACCCAACACACGGCGCCAAGTGCGTTGTTGTTGTTGTTCTTGTTGTTGCTCCATGTTCATCCTCGTAATGGGTCTGTTTCTCCGCTTTGTGTGTGTGAGTGTATGTGTATGTCTCGCTCGATGGATCGATCTGCTATGGGTTGTTTCTTTTGCGCCCGAGGGGATGTATTTGAAGCGTACGGTTTTCGATGAGGGGATATAGGTGAATTCGAATGGAGATGTAGGTGCATTTTCATTTTTTTAAAGGTACAAATTGATATTTGTAAGGGGGAGTACAATGATGCATGGTGCATTGAGAAACGATGTTTAACGATGAATGAATAAATCGTTGGCTGGGAGGACAAAAGGTGCCAACTTGACTGCGAGTTTTGACAGGTGCCAACTCAGCTGCGAGCTAAGAAAGGTGCCAACTCGCGAGGCTTTGTTATTATTTGATCGCATTAATTTTGTTATTACTTTACAAATAATAATATTCAAAATCTTTGCAGCGATTCCCAAATAAAAAGTCTCTGAAAGAAAGCTCGCGAGTCGGTACCTTTCTTAATTATCAGCTGAGTTGGCACCTTTCTTAGCTCGCAGTCAAGTTGGCACCTTTCTTAGCTCGCAGTCAAGTTGGCAACTTTCTTAGCTCCCAGTCAAGTTGGCACCTTTCTTAGCTCGAATCTGAGTAGGTATTACCTTTTTCCTCCCAGCCGACGAAATGGTGACAAAACAATCGATAAGATTTACGCCTGGGAGAAATTTAATTGAAAAAAAAAGAAAAAAATGAAAAATTCGCAGCTCTCATTTGAATTCGTCGCCTCAGTGAAAATATTAAAACATCGAATTTAAAAAAAAAAACATACGCTTCAAATAGTTCCTATGAATGCAAACATTGCCTATATTAACAATCGCTTATCAATAACGTACGCACATACACTATTTCACATTTTTGCATGTCGAAAAGTTATTACAAAAATATTTCCATCATCTCAATTATTTTCGACATGGTGCACATATGCACACGTGCGATCACTTTCACCTCACACACATACACGCGCTCATATGCTCTTGTATATCTTTCTTTTTACTTAACTGGTGATCGTTAAAAGTTTGCACTTGCCGAGAGTCATAACTGCACGAAATGTAAACGAAGATGACTGATGTATGCATGTCCTGCTATGTGTGTAATTGAGTGGGTCGTGAAGAAAGTAGAGAGTGATGATATACCATTCAGAAATAAAAAAATAGTTCGGGAACTGTGTCATTGTAATAACAGATTGAACTCGTCGTTCATTTAATTTTCATAATAAATTTTTGCGTTAACAATTTCCATAAAAATTTCATTTTTTTCTCGTTAATTTTGTATTTAAGCAAACGTATTGCAGAAACCCAATTTTTTTTGACAATCAAATACGCGCCTCCACAATACACTTGTCCATCCCAACTTTACGATCACCTAACTTGACTTGCGGTATAGGGAGACGGAGGGGGGAAAGGAAGAGGAACAAGTCGTCGTTGTCGTCGTCGCGGCGCCGGCTGATTGATCCCGGCGAAAGGAGCAGCCTTTGGCCGCGGGCGCAGTCGGTCGTAATTGGCCGGCTGCCGAGCAGAGAGAGTAAGCCATGCAGTTATATATATATATATCTACACGTTCTTTTGCTCTTTTTGACGCCGCGCCGCGCTTGATTTTTCGAGAGCTGCACGAGCCGAGTGGCAATCGGCCGTGGATGCTGCTGTTTTAGGTTTCGATCGTTGAATTATTCAAGAGACGTTAGTTATTTGGTTTGGGGTACATTTTAGGATGAATATCGACGTATGGTAGCGTAAAAATGTTAATATATGGTTGTTATATGAGAGATATTATTTTGAAATAATTACGAGTGTTATAATTGAGAGAAAGAATTAAATTTAAAACTTTTATAGGAACGAAAATATTTGAAAGAATATTTCATTTTTTCTATAATGATAAAAATGAATGCATGCATTCAAGGCACACGACTACTTGTTAAAGTAATAGGATCAAATAATACAAAACATTTATATAGACGAAACAGCCCGTTTTATCAATATTCTACTGATGATGAGAATTATCGCAAATGCATTAATGATGAAAATACTTTAGAATATACCAAAACAAGAAAATTTAGCACAACGATAACTGCATGGGTTACTTTACGAGATACACGAAATTTACAAACAGTTAGTCTGTGAGCGTTTACGGTTACGTTTTTCTTTTTACACAAAAAAGATCATGTAGCTGTCGAAATATTTTAGTTGTAAACTTTACAAGATCTTTTTTCAAGTGCGAAATTTAGTAAAGACTTGATCAATGTTGTAATTAGACACACGCACACACACACACTTATATACTTCAATATATATAGCTAAAGGATCACATATACGGATGCTGGCATTATATATATAATGAAAGAGAAAGAATAGTTAATGAAGTAGAGAGGCTTTTGTATAGTCAGACAGATCGATAGAATCGTATAAATATACATATAGGGCGATAGAGTATGTCAAAAATATATATGTATATTACTCCGGCAAAGTTATATCACAGGAAAAAGTATACAAAGAAGAAACAGAGTGGGAGAGAGAAAGAGAAAAGTGGAAAAAAGACACGAACAATATGCATTTGTCTAGGTATACAGAGGATTAATGCATAGTCAGTGTCGTCCTCGTCGCGTATATGTATGTGTGTATATGTATATATGCTTTCGGACTTTTATTTTTCTCTCGTAGTGTGAAAGAAGAGATAGGAAGGGACAGAGAGAAATAAAGATAGAGACGATATTTATAGATATATATATATAGAGAGTGTACGAAAATGGATATATATTCGTCATATCGAAAGGGTCGTTGATTCTCCACCGTCGTCGCTGATTGGATTTTAACAGTCGGTCGTCTATGTTTCACAGTCGATCTAGTACGTAATATACTCTGCTCCCCTCCCGTCGTGACCTTTTTTTTCGTTTCTATCGCACTCTGAGCATGCGATTTGGGATTGTCGATATTTCGGTTCGGGGGGTAAAGTTTAAAAGCGTGTGAATCAGATACAGTCGTAATTATTTGTGACAAATATAAAGTGTGATTTACCTGGTTCAAAAGACATTCGCCGTGATTCGTTTTTGATTTAAAACTAAAACTATTTGAATAACACAGTGTATTTTTAGTGATTTTAGGATGAATTATATAGGTATATGTTTTCTTTAGTTTAATTTATTGATCGTTTAAACGAAAAACCTGAAATATTGCGAAATTTATTACATTTAAATAAAGCTACGGTTTCTAGAGGAGCTGGGGTTGCTAAACTACAAAATCATAACGTAAAAATAGAGGACTGAAACTTTCTAAGAACCTTATTTCATAGTCAATAAAAAAATAGGCTTCCATCAGCAAGTTTCAGACCCCCTAAGAACCCAATAAAAAAACTTTTTACCCATAGGACAATCGTCGTGTGTATTCACGTACATAAACAAATAACTTATATAATCACCGTCAGCAAGGGCAGATTATACTCCGACCAAATAACAATGGTAAATAACAACTTAGCTGAAAGCATAATAATAATAACAATAACTAAAAGTGTGCGTGAAAGTAAATCAAGGTACATAACTACTACTTCGTCAATACTTTATATAGCCTACGAGGCAGGTCAAGTGAAAACAAACAAAAAATCGCTCGCTCTACGTATATATTAGCATGTAAATATATATATAATGTAAGTAATAATCTATACCAAGGCCGTGGGTGTGAGTTCTGGTAACAGAAGCTGGAGGCGCGTGAGAGTAAGCTCAGTCAGCTTCGTCGAGAGGTACCGCGTCTACATGATCTATCTTTCTAGTTTATATATCTACGCGAGGTATAACGATGGAAACAACCGTCGAGAGAGACGGAGACAAGGATGGAAGGATATAGACGAGGGTTAACGCGGTTTAAGAAATTAATCTATGATGGTATTTCGCGCGTTGTTTACAGTGTGCCAGCATTTTTTTGCGGGTTGTACCTTGCGCTGCTCGACGCTGTGATGTTCACTTTGACGAAGGGAAAAAGCTTTCAGTGTGTCATTGGAAAAGAAATATAAAGAGGCCGATTTTAGAAAAGATTTTTTATTAAGTTGTTAGAGCATGGAAATTAGAGCAGCGAGCAAATGTACGGTTAGAGGAAAATTCGTTTCACTTTGGGGATATAATTAAATTCACTCGCGGAAATTTCCTTTGATAAGAATCGCAGATTCTACATTATTTCTGTACTTTCCTCGTACCGCAAAATTACAGTGACTTCACGTTTTCTAATTAAATTTGCTACCTTATCCGACACTACAACGATTGCTTAATTCCAACGAAATATATTATCGCACGAGATAAGTGACTTGACAAAGTTTCTTCATTCTGCAAGAGAACAGCTGGTAAAACTTGTATGGCCCTATAATTTGGACACGACGAAATTACACGCGGCAAGGAAAAATACTTTCATGCAAGACGAAGAAGAAGACGAATGATACAATCCAGCGTAGAGTACAGTAAAAACTCCTCGGGGGTGCAGCGCGCATCAGGGATTCAGCACGTCAGAGCGGAGGAAAGAAAGAAGCCTCCAGCTCGTAATAAAGAACATCAAGAATTCAATTCCTGATTTATTTATCAACATAGCCATCCCTCTCTTTACTCGTATATACCACACCGGTGCACTTGACACCGCAGGAAGAAGCGTACGATGTAACGTACAGACTGACAGACACGCGCCGGGGATATTTAATTTCCCGGGGAAAGAGTCCCGCGAGAGATAAGAGGATCGAGGTCGGCGCTGGGATTTCAAATTTCACCTAATGAACTTTGAATTATGTAACTCTCATAGCCAGAGGAGAAAGAGGGAGAGCTGCTTTTTTATTCACCTTCGGCCAACTTTCGTTCTCTCGCGAGAGAGATTCGTTTCTTTGATTCGGAATGTATGAGAGAGTGAGCTGAAGAAGAGAGTTTTCTTTTTGAAAAAGGGGTGAGAAGTAGGCGCAGCGAGGCTGAAGGAGCGGAAGTTTCGAAGAGATATTTGGAAAGTAGTTTTGGGCTGGTACTTATGATATCTTATTGGTGATATAAGAGATTTTTTTTTAATTAATTAACTTTATTATAAGTATCGAATGAGAAATCTGTCAATTAGATAAGCGTTGAAAATTAAAGTATTCATACCGTTGTTAAAAAAAAAACTGGCACACTGTAATCCCTAACGGTAATTTCTTTTCAGTAGTAATACTTGAGTATAGTCAGCCGAGATAAGAAAAACTCTATGTCAAAACTAAACGTTTAAGTGACCGTGAAAAATATCTGATTTCAAAACAACAATAATATACATTAATCAACCTTCAAAAACACTTGTACCCGAATATACATAAAAAAAAATATTATTCAATCTGAAATGAGAAAAAATATTTAAAATATTTAACAAATCACCGAATTCCGTACGTTTAAAACCTTACAGCTGTGTCCCTACGCGGTATGGCTACACGACGTGTACACAGTTCAGCAAAGGCCGATGCCCAAGCTCTCAGCCAAGCCCGTTCGAGAAGCTATGTCGTCTCTCCTTCTCTTTCTCTCTTAGTTATACGCGTGATGTGCGTTACTCTCGCGCGGTGACACGACCCACCACTCGAATCAAGCCGCGAAATATACTAAATGGCCTCGTTCCTACTAAAAATATCTCCGGAACTTGCTGTACCTCGAATCCACAACCGAACAACAACAACAACAAACAAACTAACAAACCACGCGGAGTGAAAAGTATCGTATTCCGATTCCTCTCAGACCCACGTCGCGTCAGTTTCATTAACGCGAGTGCTAGCCTTACAGCACAATGCCACTTTCGTGAATTGTGTCCTACCGATTTTTTCTTTTTTTTTTTTGTGGAACTGGAACGTATATCTTTACAACTTTAGTCGTGTCACACTGGCGACACCGCACGTGGATAATACACATATAATGTATGGAGAGAAAGAGAGAGATAGAGACGGACACAGCCCTTGTACAGTGCGCGCTCAACTGTGCAAACAGCAAACTCCTTCAAGACTGCGCGCACCCGGAAGGAGGCGCAGCGTGAAAAAGTGTATATAATATATAATATGTAACCCGCGCGTGGGCCACGGTGAAGTCAGATATAATGCCACTACAGAACGAAAAATATCGATTTTCTTCTACTAAAGATTACTTGTAGTAAACAATTTGTGTATATAGTCGAACGAATGATTTAGTCGCACGTTCAGCTGGCAACAATATAATAATAACACAACGACGTATATATATATTACGAAGCTTCCGCATTCCGGCCTACCAGATCACACAGCTGAACGTGCAACTCTCATCATATAATCCGACTTCACCTTTTTGTGGCCTCACGTCGCTACACAAACAATAATAACATAATATATCATTAAAAAAATGAAAAAAAAAATGAACTCAGCAAGATATAGAATATATTATATCATATATAAAGAACTCAGAATCTCAAGTCGGTAGATAATAATATAGGCACGACGGTTTTTCTAGAGAGGAAATACCCTTTCGACGGGAAGTGAGCAGTGAACTGTGGTTGTGTGGTGGTGCTGTATTGTGGTGGTGGTGGTGGTGGTGCCGGTGGTGATGATGATCGTGATTGTCGAGGTGCTCGGGTAACTCGGTATCGGGGCCTTGATCGCCGCCGCCGGGTCCCGGTGGCCCGGCGACGACGTCGTCGAGCTGACGAGTCGAGGGCGGGGGCCTCAATGTACCTTGGACCGGGGGCAGCAGACGCTTGTCGTAACGCGTCGATAGCAGCAGGTTGTCCAGGATCTCCTTGTCCGACTTGCCCTCCTCGAAGCTGCAACAGAGGTGCCGGAAAAACGAGAGAGGCGAGGATAGAGATAGCGGCGTGACGTTATTATATATAGTTTTGAGGGGTTTTTTTAGAGAGGTGGGTGTGCATGTATTATATAAAAGTGTGCGAGAGAACGGAAAGAAGAGAAAAAAGGCTGATCAGCGCGATCGCCTCCTGCTAATGAATTACACCCGTAAGTCGAATAGAATCCTACTCATCATCCCTGGTAAAGTCTTTTGTCTAACATCTCACACGTTCGCGCGTCTGTCGTTGAGAAAACGGCCGGTAATTATTGGATTTCACTTTTCTCGTTACCTGCACTACTGGCGTGTGATTGATCGATGAGTTTTGTTACGTCCTAATCTCTAATGCTGCCGCTCGCAAGATTATCGATTTTTGCTTTGTTTGTTCTCTCTGGTAGAGGCGCAGTGATAGCGAACGAAGAATCACGCTGTTTTTGTAGAGTCGCAGAAAATATATTTGTTATATTTGTTCACTACACTTGGCTAATGGTTTTCTACAGGACTATAACTATAATTCTCTTCTAATTCTACGATATATTAACTTAACTTTATCATTCGAGGTATAAACAAAGTTTGACATCTTTCGCATTATAAACGTCGCATCTATTTTCTAAATTAAACGTAACTTTCTAAAATGCAAAATATCACTTCAATTGATATATTTAAATAAATATTCTTGCATCTATATAACACACTAAACGCAATTTCAATCGTCCTTTAAAAATTCTATTGACAACCACAACTCGCTGTCAATCCTCGACCGCGCGAAAATCCGCAGATATGTTAATTCCACATCGCGTGCAGCGCGCGTCAAAATCTGCTGCGAATCGATTCGATTTTCGACACACACACGCCCGTGGATTTCGTGTCAAGTAATCGTCTATAAATAGCCGTATCGCCGAATCGATTATTCAGCTTCAAAAGCGTTTTAAAAAAAGAAAAAAAAATACCTCCTCGAAGCTAATAACAGCTACTCCCCTGTTCTAAACGAAGCGCAAATCTCTCTCTTGCACTCGAGGAGAGAGCGTTATATACGCGGTTAACCAAGGTACAGCTTAAATCCGATCTCCTTAGAATTCAAGTCGCCATTTCTCTCGCGCGAGTCGATATTGAATTCGCGCACGTGTGTGTATACGGTGTACGTAGGTAGTACACACATACATCGATATACGATTGATCGCGTTTCCATGCTCTCACTGCGTGATTACATCTCTCGACGTTGACTCTATACCTATCGATTTTTCGCGTATGCCCGTGTGTCACGTTGTTTTTCGTTCTAGAGTGCGGCTAAAGGGGTTCGAAAATGGCATGCTTGAGAGATTTTTGAGAAACGATTTTTTTTCGAAAGCTCTTTTTCTTTAGCCGGTATAAAGGGAACTTCAGTATTTTGAAAAACTGCGTCGTCGATGTAACAAGCATTCCTACTTGATATTGTCATCATCCTCTATTTATTGCCTATAACTATAAAAGTTAAAATATAAAATTTCTCATTTCCTCACTATATGTATACGTCTAGTCAATTTTTCCCTACAATTAACTTATTTACAGAAGCTCACTATATATTAATGAACCCTAAAAATCTCTCTGATCAGCCACTAACCAGCGTTTTCACATTTTCAGCAGCGTTAGAATCTGAACGGGCGTGTATCATCTCACGATCCTATTTAGGGCTGCACAATATAGCAAGATTAATCTTCATTTTGTATTGTCTTGCCTCAATATTCAAGACAATAACCAATAAAATGTTTATGTACAGATTTCGATACAATATCAAGATTGTGGTGTCGAGAATGTAAAGAATCTTGTCTTGTCTTGAAAATAACTTAATATTTTCTAATCGTAAGAATTTATCGAAATAATCGTAATAACAGGGATGCAACGCCCATTGTTAAAGAAATAGAGAAAGGCAAAATTATCATGAAAAAGGGGGAGGATTATTTATTAGTTTTATTTATTAGTTTTATAATCTCCTATGTATCCCCTCGAGCCGGCTTCCTCAAGTACGTGAGGCCACAGGGAGAGGGTGCGCCGCCTAGCGGCGGCGCACGAACTAGGCTCTGGCCGGCGGCACATGTATGGCGGGAAAAATCAAATTTCAAATTTGGCATTTATTCATACTTGTGCAGAAATTTTATTGTTTTTATATTAAATTATTAACGAAACCAAAATACCCGGGAGACGTGAGGTCCACACAAAAAAGCGAGTTATATATAGACGTGCGATGGTAAGTGTGTCGATTATTTAAACAATTCTTATCCTTGAATAGCCGGAGAACGCGAGTTCCACGTAAAGAGAAGCAGTTGTGCAGTCACGCAGACTTTTTTAATAATCCATTCTTCTACTGTCGGACGTCTGCTTAACTCCCTTATATGCGCAGGCCTCGCGTCCGCAGGCTACTTGGGCTCAAGAATCTTTTAAATGATCGACTCGACTACAGTCACACATCTGCCTGACTTCCTCTAGTACATGGAAGTCGCATCCCCCGACTATTTGCATCTCCCTCTTTTACGTGGACCTCAGATTCTCCGGCTATTTGGGTAAATAATCAACTCGCTTATTGTCACACGTCTACGTAACTTCCTTTTTTGCGTGGACCTCGCGTGCCCCAACTGTTTAAGTTTAAGACTTGTTTATATAACCGACTTACTTTTTGTCGCACGTCTGCGTAACTCCATTTTTACGTGGACTTCGCGTTTCCCGGGTATTTGAGTTTGATATACCTTTTCTAATGATTGACTTGCTTACTGTCGCACGTCTGCTAACTCCAATATGATCAAGAATTTCAAGACAGGACAATAATACTTTTCATATTGATTGACAAGACCAAGACAAGCGAGAAATTTTCAAGAATTTACAAGATCGAGACAATAATTACAAAAATATTGTATTGGCTTGCTCTCGTGCAACCCTACTTATTAAAAACACGTTCAACTCCCTGCACTGTCGTAATTACCACTACACTTCTAAAAAAACAAAATCAACGGTAAGTACTACCAAAAATACAGAAAAGAAAAAAAGAAGATATAAGAAAAGAGTAGAGGAAAAGGGGTAGAGAAGGGGGGAAGCGAATTTTTCGCAGTGCATAATATATGTATGTATATACGTACATGTCGTCGGCGCTCACGATAGTGGCGAGCGTGAAGGCGAGGGTGAGGATGCAGAGGACGGTGAGGAGGAGGGAGCTTGTGAGGGAGGCGAGAGACAGCGAGAGGAGAGGTGAGAGGCGGCCGCCACCACCCGCACGCCGCCCTAGCGCCGCCCAACCCATTCTATGTCATCTGAAACAGAGGAACAAACAATATGGGAATTAGTTATGATATCATCATCTGTCTGGGAGGTTGATTGTATCAATTGGGAAAATATATATAAGTAGGTTAATACATCGTGTACAATTGGTGTAATAAGTATTTTTATTTTTTGGAGGTGATTACACTTTTGTGTGTCGCAGTTGATCAAGAACTGAAAATTCGTTATGACGATTTCTTCGTTCGATTAATAAAGAGAAATATGTTTATTAATTAATAAATTTTGGAAAATGCTTAAATATGTAGAAAGATTAGCCAAAAATAATCATAGTACCATATCTAGATATATTATTTGGACTGAAATTGTTACTTTGATTGCATTATTCGCGAGATACGATTGAAACAAAGTAAATACGTTGTTTTTTGTTCCAACGACTCTCGTTAGCCGACGAGGTGTTAGTGAACTTGCGGTCGCTATTGATCCAATACGGCTATGTGCACTCGTCAATTTTTCATACAGTCACACGCGCCGTCGGAGCTGATTTGAATTGAAAAAGTTTTCAAACTCCTGCGGCACCGGAATTTCGGCACTCACGACAATTTTAATTAAAATTTGAATGTTTCACTCGTACCAGAATAGTGCAAATATTCATGCATTCAATTAAAAAAAATGCAATCAATCTATTCTTATCAACTTCTTAAATACTCTACAATTTTTATTCGCTCGTATAATAATCGCCGGGTATAAGGCTACTGTCAGATTTGCTTGCGTCCCTAATAAGACGAGGAATATAAGCCTATCGGTCAATGTTTGGCTTCGAGAGAGAGATAATTCCATCCGAATCAGTCCTAACGAGAAGCTGTTATCCGTACGGCTACTGAATTACGGATGCAGAGAGAGAATATTATTCTTAGATATATACGATTGTCCTGGATTTCAATCGATAGGTAGCCTTTTTCAAGTACAATCATAGAGGATTTAAATAACGGCTTTGCGTAATTCCGTTGGAAATTTTTAATATACCCCTACTACCGTATCCCGAAAGTTTTGCGAACTTTTGCTGTTACTCAGTATCCCCCGCGCGTACGCCAAAACAATGCGCGCATTGTAAAACTTCCCCGCTTTAATTAGGCTAATTCGGTTTTAAATTTATATAAAGGCCAGCTGTGACGCGCCTTTAATTGCGTCTAAATTGGAACTTCGCCTGGGTAAATGGAAAGCCTTATGGGAGAAATGTTTCTTCGCAGTTCTTATTTTCGTATTTTTCCGAGAACCTTGCGCGGTGGAGCCCACATTTTAAGCTCGTAAGTGGCTGGCTAATTTAAAATTAAACCGGTTCGCAGATTGGGACGGAGACAGTATTATATAGTTTGTCGGGTATGGGTTTAAAGGATGTCGTGGATGCACAGATTATAACGATTGATAAAGATTCACTGACTTATTAATGTCGTAATCTCAAATTCTTTTTCATAACGATTATAAGATAGAAAAAATTCAAGGTTTCATTTTACAAACTTCGTAATTTGTGTGTCGAAAGAAGATCGTTAGTTACTTCAGATGTCTAATTAATTCTGACACAAGGAAAATCAAGCTCCAAAGCTCACTTATCTTATCGCCAAAGGATAATCTATACTTATCCAAAATACCTCACCTGCAAAGAAACACAAAAAGATTTCATTTCCAAAGAAAACCGATACGTGTTCACGTTACCAAACCGATCGATTTTTCCAAATCCAGTTAACTTCTCTTCCACTCTTCTCCGAACATCTATATACTCACACCCGAAAACTTCGCAGTCTAAAACTACAGTTTCCTAAAAATAGAACATCAGCAAAAAACTTCCTTCCCCCTCCTCGTTCCTCGCAAAACAAACCATCGGCGACGGAAGTTCGGCCGCGTTGACACCTACTCCTTCTTCGCGGCAAGTTTCGCGTGACGCGAGTTGTCGTCAGGCCAGAAAGGCAGAAGATGGGTTGGCAGCTGATGCGCGCATATATATAGGTTGATATGAGTTCGTGATTTTTTTTCTGAAGGGTGCTGTTGACGTCGAGGGGGCTTAAAGTGCCTCGATGTCAAGAACGATTTAAAATACGAAAATAGTCGTAAAGCCAATCTAGTGGATTTCTAGTTCTTTAAAGGATCTCGAGAGATCGTTGCGAACTTAATCTTTATGATTCGGACGTAAAAAGTGGATCGAGTACCTACATTCTATCGATTCTCATCCACTTAAATTAAATCTCGAATTTGAACGTAACGCTCTTATTGTTTATAAATTCAGTTGAGCTTGAAGTTAAATTAATGCAGTTTACGAATATGCACAACGTCAAACGTAACCCTATTACTTTCTTCCGCGGCTCCACAACCTACAAAGACTTCTCCGCTAACAAGTGCGACGTCACGTTCAAAGTCACCCAACGATTCGCTTCTCCAGTTCTGCCATCACCCAGCGCTCCAGGCAGTCGCGCGCCGAGTGACGGATTAACACTTGAAGCTAATTACATCGCGGGTGGAGTCGCTTTCCATTCGGCCGGCACGCTTGTAAGTTTCTAATCACGCCCTGCGACACACAGAGACGTGGAAGCGTCAGGATTAGAACGTCTCGAGGGCTTAAACTACTAGCACAAAGGCGAATAAAGAGCGAAGAGACGAAGTTAAGCTGAAAGCGGATTTTCCAAAGTGTCTAGGCGCTCTCGCGGTTATTAGGCGCGCTGGTGTAATTGATAGCGCGAGGTGTATATAAGCTTGTTTGTAAAACGTTGCGGTGATGCAGGTTGCTGGTACAAAGGTGCACTTTTCGGGCTCTTTGCTTGTTGATACGGAACGTTGGTTTATGGGATGTGTGTTATGTACTCCAGTACGTAAATTCTAATCAAGTTGAGTGCGCCTATCAAACTTTACGGCTGGGCCAATCAATCAATCAATCAATTCTTGGTTTAACTCACCATAAACAGGTATTGCTGCGGTGGTTCATTTGGGCTGGTACTATGTCATGGGGCTATTGTGTATAAAGTGATGGTGTATGTACACTAACGTGATTAATTTTCGATCAGTGTGAGTAATTTTGTACGATTCGAAAACAATATTAGCCACTTTGTCTGTTTCATATATACCTATAAATCCATTGATATCTTTGTGAAGCTAATATTACCCCTTGGTTAATAAAGATGTATGCAACCCTGAGGCAATATTGCTGCAAACCCATGATTTCCGTTTCTCCATTGCAAATTTGGTATTTCAAATTTTTCATTTTAACATTGCAACAATATTGCTACAATGTTTTGTGCAATATTGATGCAAGATTATACAATATTCGCGAAAGTTTATTATTTTTAAATCTAAAAAACCCTAATTTTCCTTTTTCAACTTTTATAAAAATAAACTTTCCCTAATAACCGTTGCGGCAATACTGCGCATAACATTATAGCAATATGGTTACAATGTTAAAATGAAAAATTCGAACTAAAAAATTTGCAATGGAGAAACGGAAATCATGGATTGCATGGCAGCAATATTACTTCAGGGTTGCACAGCATGTTTATTAACCTTAAGAGAATATTTACGAAAATGACGAAAATATCAAAGCAACATTGAGTCAATATTTCTTCAATATTCAATGTTACATAATACACAAAGGTAGGTAGTAGGTACCCTTATCAAAGAACCCAGCATCCGTTACTCAATACCCCCACACACGTACGTACCTCCTTTACAACCTTTCGCGTTTTCACATTTCCTACAAATCGCTCCTCTAGCACACACTCGACCCCGGCTATAAATTTACGGGTATACTATAGCGACGTGGGGGGTGTAGTGCGCATCATCGATCAGCCGGCGCGCGGTCTCGCGCGAGAACTGATACGCCCGTCGGGAGGAGGAGTGTATGTGTGTGCGAGTAGCTTAATGGGCCTAACGAGCGAGGGGATTTCGGCTCTTAAACGTCCGGTAGTTTGGGGATGTCTCGGACACGTCTTTGACTGAATGCCGAGGTAATGATAATTGCGGGACTGATGACGGAGAATTTTTTCATCTTCAGGTGGAGATATAAACGACGACAAACTGAATGCAAACGCGCGCTCGGTAGGAAAATTAGGGTGTATTTTTAGGTAAGAATATCTGGGACGAAAGGGTGAGTATGCAATTTTTCGAAATACGTGAACTTTCGGACGTTTCGAGAGCGACGTAAAATATAAAAAAAGAGGGACTCGAGTTGGAGCGTATACCGTAAAAATGGCAGGACCCGAGTGATACTCAAACAGCGCGCTGGGGCTAGAACAACAAAGCGAAAAACGATCTCTAAAAATGAAGAGAGAGTGGTGTATATATGCCGGCGAAACCAGAAGAATAAACAGAACCGTTGAAAATTGCCGTGTGAAAGCGTCGCAGGAGTGGAGTGTGAGAAAGGATGAAATAATCCTTCTTTTAGGGCGGTGTGCTGTAGCTTTTATATACTATAATCTCTCACGAAACTTTTTAATCACCGTAATTGGAGTAACCGAAAGCTAAAAACGAATGCGTGCATATATACAAACACACGAATTTTCGTTTTATTATATTATTGTTTCGTTTCGAATTAAGTTTATTAAAAAAGCACTATATACACACCGCAGAGATGAGAGCCGCTGCTGCGTATTTATGCCTTATACATCAGAGCTAATGTTTAGCTCTGGTGTAATCGCGCGGTATTTTACGAACGACGCCGTGGGCTAATTTATATTCCCGCGCTCGTGTTTTGCATGCGCGACGGATCCGCCTCCCTCTGTGAATTCAGTTCATGAATAACATCGCGACTCTCTCGTGCACCGGACTTAAAAATATAAGGCAATACACGAGGTTATGACAAATTAACCGTGTTGCGCATATTTTAATGAAATTAATTTATCGCTAGGGCGCGCTTGACTGATATGCTGGCTTGGGAATTGGTGTACAAATGTATATAGTTATTTTGTCGCGTGTATAATAAAATGGTAAAGTATATATAAAGTATAAAAATCACTTTTATATGTAAACGGCAATTAATTTTTCATCTCCTTCGCGCGTTAACAGCTACGTGGTCTCCTTCACGAAATCTTGGCCCTCTTGACTCTCGGTTCACTGACGTGTCCGACGTTTGACGCGCTGCTACCCTAATAACCCGTCCATGTCCGACACTCGAGTTCTCCCCCGATGCGGTTATCCCCCCTCTGGTTCCGTTTGATTAGCTCGCTATACTATACCGCTTGTGATGTAACCGGTCGAATGCGTTTTTCAGAAAGAATGAAAAATTTAGTCGCATGCGGGTGGATTAAGGTCGACAAAAAAGTGTCGAGCGCGCTTGTTAATTCGGCGAGTAAAAATGATCCATTTCGAAGAGAATGAATCATCATCCCATGCCCCGGATGAGCTTTTCGGGGGATCGAGTTCACTCGGGGTTGCCGGTGAACTGGAATATGTACATGATGGAAATTCGGATGTGAATGTAGAACCCTCGAGTTCTTTTTGTGAAAGGGAGGCAGGCAGTGGTATAATTAATTAATTACTTGGTTAGTGGAGATGGTACTACTGCCGAGTATATAGATGGGATAGGGGTGTTAATTAATTATGTGTGATTTGTGATAACGAGGTCAGAGGGTTTTTCTTGTAATAAGAAAAGTTAGAAAAATGTTTCATTAATTGTTATGCATCCTATAATAAATTTCGATGAAACATACTCTCATCCTCCTATAATTCCAAATTTCGGTATCTAATATTAGTAAGACATACATACAGCGCACCAACTTCTTCCCATACAGGTTTTACGCACCTCTTGACACTACAGCACCCTGTTTGCGAAGACAATTACACTTAGCAAACAACTCCGGCAAGTCACATTTCATTCACACCCCCGGCAAATTATCCGCCAGCGCTCTGCGCGCATAAATTGAGATAACGCGCGCGCGTGCGGCATACGCTCGGTATAGTGCTTCTGACGCACTCACGAGATTACAGCTGCCGGGGGAGGGCCGCGCGCATGCGCGATAGTTTTACGGTTAATAACAAGTCCTTATACACAGATTTCGCAATTTCACTCTCGGTTTTAATAGAATAATCGCGTGTGGTATTAGGTGTAAAAGATTAGAATCGTCTACGAAATGCGACCTTTGTTTTTCTTGAAATCGAATCTGTGAATCAAAAATGAATCACCAGATGCGCGCGTGTGTGTGTACGGGCGAAATGGCGCGTGAAAATCGTACACACGTCGGAGAAATATGCGCGGGGGAATATAGCCCCTCGTATAATATAAGAGTGTATATTTATAGCAGGGAAGAAAATAACGGAATTTTCGTGGCATGGTAAATATTGACCACACTGTATCTACTCGAAATATTACTATATACCACAGTTTTTTTTTATCAAAAACACTATTACTGATAACAAATTTTAACTCGTTTATTTTATTACCAACGCGCTTCCTTCATCATCCGAGAACAAAAAATTATGCTCGATTAGATCAGAACCCCTGCTATCAGTCCACAACTAATCGAAAACTTCCCGCCCGCGTGCGTCGAGATATCGCTGCAATTAGCCCGTTAATTGCGTTAATAGCTAGGCGCGAACGCGCGTGTCGTAAACCATCGATTCCGCCGTTAAAACAGACGCGCGCGCGTGTAATTCGCTCATGACAAAAGGAGCGTTCGATCGGCTGGGAACTGGCCGTTCACTCGTGAAATATGAAGATCGCTGATAGCATGAACCGGCGGGATGCGTCGATTTCATGGCGAATGGTGGTGGAGGAATCTTATCTTAAGGAAATTGTTTCGAGCGAAGTTTTGTTTAGCTGGGATAGAGGATGTATATGGGTTTTGCCTATTGATGGAGACAATAAATAACGATTTTATTTTTCGTTATTGTTCTGCCGTTTTTATAGACGCGTGTAGGTACGCGTATAATAGTAGTTTCCATACGTCGTTTTGTTATTGTTTATGTATTTTTAACAAATAGCTTCAATATTGTATTGCCACGTTGGGGGGAGTTATCTGAAATGTTCGAATGGAACTATTCTCGTGGATATTTATTCAAGTAAATCCATACACAGAACAAGATTAAACAAAGAAAATATACAACGAAGTTTAATAGAGCGTGCGACGATAACCGGTGTTGCAACGAAGTTCCCGAGGACTTAACGTGACGTGCGCAGCTAATGTCATTACTTATGCGAGTTTCAGAAAAATTTTCAGCCTGTAATATCGCAAAGCGTATTGTATATAGCATTTTTCCTAATACGACTTGTTGAGTTACAAGGTTCTCGCTCGCGCTCGCGGTTAAAAGTCGAGATTCATATATTTGATAAGCGACACGAACGCGCTGCCGTCTGCGGCTTTGCGCATTGGCTGTGTATATGAAAAAGAACATTTTATTCGCTAAATTATATGCGCAGCGTTTAAAATGTGCTCTGCACTTGAGGTTTAATTCTAGGTTAGGAAGTTTTGCCGTATAGGGAAAATCCTGCGGATGATGTGTACGCGACACGAGTATGTGCAAAAAGAAAAATATAATTTCTAAAACAAGGTTTTCAAGTGTCGAAAGCGAATTTCTGTTTGAAAAGATCGAAATTAAAACCGAGAGAGGGAAAGGCAGCTGTATATACACCGCGTGCGAATATTCTTAACCTTGCCAAAGTCATTACAGCGTGCTCAAAAGTCTGTATTATATACGCGAGAAATTTTCGTGCCACGTCACGTAATGTAATTTACGAAAAATATTAAGTTTAATATCAGTAATTTTAAGTTTGCAAGACACGTAGCCGCGTCAGTTCGTAATGGAACTAACAATTTTCTAGAAAAAAAAAATAAGAATAATAATTCTTGAAACTACTAATATACACAGCGCCGCAAAACGTCTAATATTCCTCGCAAACCATAGTTAATTAATCAAACTTTTAAAACAATAATTTCCCATTGCTTAGTTTCTAGCAGTTATAACTTTAATCACCTCATTTCCAGCCACATCTGTTGTTAATGGCCCCCTACCCCTTACCATATTAACAGAACAAAAGCACGACGTCCCTTTTAATATCTAATCCCATCAACCCCACAAAAAGTCTCATTTCACACACCCCATCCCTCATTTCTCACTATACACCTCTCGCCGAGAAAAAAAGCCCCCTAAAAAACACATCACATACTGCAGCTCTCTGCCGGTTCCTCGAGGCCACACGTGCCCCTCTCCTCCAGCGTCGCGGTCGTCGAGGCCACGGCAGACGGTCAGGCGGGCAACTCTCTCTCACTCGCACACAGCTGATGCGCCCCCTCCCCCTACGGCCGATCAATACGGGCACGTTGCAGTATACGACTCGCGCGCGCCCGCGTATATGTATCCGCTAATGGACAGGTGGTAGGGGGGCGGTTCTCCTTTGACGATAAGTCACCAGCCAGGAGTTATTTCTTTTTTTTTTAAGGGGAATTTTAAAGAGAGAAGTTTAGGTGTAGAATTTTATATTGTTTTTAGTACTGAAAAACATATAGTAAAAATAAAACAAGCATTCCAAGCAGTTTTTCATTTCCCAAAAAATAGACTTTACCGTATAGCCTTTGGTACCGAATCCGCAAAAAATTTTCTAAAAATAACCGTCTAAAGGTCTTCAACAACGTCTTGAGCATCGCTTCGCTATTCAGCGTCCGTCGTCGGCTGCGGAATCACGCCTTGCGCCAAGCCACTGCAATATTTCGTATAGTTAAGTTCAATAGCAATTATCTCTCGGCGGAAAGCCGGCGGCCATTAGGCTGTGAGTTATGGACCGTCGCGTGGGTGGGGAGTTCGTTATGTTCGCCGTGCTGGAAAACAGTCGCGCGCGCGACTGCCTCTCCAGGTCTCATTAAGAGCTACACCGCAGGAGTAGTGTTCGACAGGACGGACACGGTCTTGTTAAGCGCTGCTTTTACAGTAGCACACGACTCCTCGACGGATCAGACGGAAGATTGGGGGTGTATATACAATGAAGTTGCGATGTTTTCGTAGTACTGTTACTATGTATTACTTTACTCGGACGATGAAGAAAGAGTTAGGATTTTTTTTAAAGATAATTTTCCACTCAATTGTCTCCTGGCGATCACGTAAATAAGCCTCTCCTTTCATCTCTCGTCGTCTAAAGAAAGTTGACTGTATTGTCGGACGGAGACGGTCAGGAAGTCGACCCCGGGTTTATATAATCCTATCTCTGTACAGAGGTATAAGTAGATAAGGTCCGCGTTTGGTGAGACGAGTGTTGCCTGCATCGCTGTTCATCCACTGATGTTGCCCGCACGGCTCTTCTTTCATACTGTCACTGTGTTTTTGTTGTTGAATTGTCGGCAGTGACATTTTTCTCTTGCGGTCGTATTTATATATTCACTAACATAATTTTTTTTTATTCTGTGAATAAATGCCGCTGCGAAGAGAAATTGTTTTTTATTAGGCTTTAACGGTCCCTTGAGAATCATAAAACTGTAAAATATGGGAAAATTTCTTAAGTATGCAAATTTTCGTATCGCCGAAAGATAAGCTGTATCAACGTTGCTCCTTAAAAGCGCAAAATTATATCTCTCAGTCAACGAGTCTTTCGAATTTTTTAAAAACACGCTAAACCGGTAAATTAATTACGCAGTCCTTATGCCCGGAAAGCCAATTTTTGTCTCGGCAGCCAGACGGATTTTGTGTTTTTTCTTTGTCCCCCGACGCCAGACATGCCGGAGCCGACGAGGAGTATTTGCGCATGTGTGCGTGTGAGCGTCGCGCTTCGAGACGACGCGATTTTGGGAAGTTGGTGCTAGTGACTGCGATGAATTTTAAGGGTCGCAAGTGAGTGGGTAGTTCAAACACACAGTTGTTAGGTAGAAGTATACAAGAATGTTCTTTTTAAGTGCTATTTTAAATGTTTTTTTTTCTTCGTTACAGGTTGTAAAGGCATTTTCTACGACGTTTTGCCTTTTTGAAGCCCTTTTTCTAACTGGTTTTGAAACGATATACTTTTGTATTTTTCTTCAGAATATTTCTTCAGTCTTATTTTTGACATCCTCGATTCAGGGCGAACAATATAAGTACTTATGGAAAGCCATTTATTTAAATTATTCGATCCTATCTATCACACTCCATCCCTTATAAAAGCACGCACACGTACACGCATAAATATATTTCGTATAACCCGATCACCATCGTGCGAAGAATGCACTCAAGGGTTGTCAAACTTCCGAGCGCGAGCCGCACCGATGTTTGACGACAATTACCGCCGGCGTCGATAAACGTCAATTCGCCGAAAATGCGGGTGTTTTGAAAGCCGACGCCGCCGCCCGCGAGTCTCGTTCCCAGTAAATTAAGCGAGAGAAACGCGATCGATATCTCGCGCCTTTTTGTGTGTGTATATATACAGTTGCCCCGCCTTTGACCCGGTGATTCACGGCAAGGCGAGGTTACGTTGTCTTTAGCGACAGAAAATTTGGGTGAAAAAAAATTAAAATTGAAATTTAGGATTACTGTATCTTAACAAATATCTAGTCAAGTCTGTTAGGATTAATGCGTAGGTAGAAATAATTCTTATTATACCCATCAACGCACTTTTAGCTATACTGCTTCAGTATAATAATACTGAACAGAAGAAACTTCGAAGTTGGCGTATTAATTTGGCCTTTTGCTAGAACATTACTTTATGACATGATTTTAACATTAACTGCTATTGTTTCCAAATTATAATTGTAAGACTGTCATTGAAACTGTACAAGTTGTTTTTAATATGATTGATAACATTATTGTATGATATACTCTAAGAACTCGGATAAAACATTCAATGATGAAAAAAGTGATTAATGACTTTTTACTTTGAACTGCCTGGTAGTATTACTGTACTCGAGTATTTATAATTTATAGTCTACAGTTATTCAGATCATTTAAAAAGTCGTGTTAATAAAAATATTACAATTAATCATACACTTTTATAAGTTCAGTTATACTGCATTTGCATATTAGAAGTACCTTGACATAGTTACAAATCGGTCAATTTCCAAAGCAGATTGTACATAGGATTGTAAAATATGAAATAAGTGCTTTGCAATAAAATTACACGCGTTGCGTGCGAAAATCATTTTTTTCTCGAATGGACAATATATTTATGCAAGTTACACCTGCAATAAAGTTAAAAACAGTTTTCTTTGTTCAAAACTATTATGCCGTGCTATTTCTATTTTAATGGCCAAAATAAATCTCATGGGTTTGCGTTTTAAAAAGAAACAATTTTAGATTTACTGAGTCATTGCTACACATAAAAACACGTTAGAGCATACTACTGGGTAAATAAAACATTTGAACATGATTACTACAGTCCTTAATAATTGCTAAACCTGAAGGTAGAGATGAAACGCAGAAAAAACATACCTAGAAATCTTAGGTATTAAATTCACATAATATAAAATAATCAACATTACAACAATAAGTCTATCTTAAAGTATTTAGAAATTTGAAAACTGTTAATGAAAGATACAAGAAACCATTAAACATTTCAATTTAATAGTATTATCAGCCATATTTTCCAAACCCATAAATCAACAGAAAATTTCACGGCATATTTCCCTCACCTGTCGCACCTCACATTTCCTCCAGATCTCTCCAATCTCCCCGAGACTTTGACGAGCTTACCCTGCACTGATCCCTGGCCCGGATAAAGTCCGACTCGTAAACGACTCTCGAGAACTTGACCCACACAGGACGTCAGGTACACATATACATATACATACAGTTCACACTGTATACACACGATAGAGAGTGAGAGCCGCGCGACTTTTGCGCGCATAACTTATTGCGCCGCGCGCTTTCTCTCTCTCTCTCTCTCTGCCTCGCGAGTCCTCGAAACTGGGCTTACACGCGAGGAGGACTAGGTTAGGGACAAGGCTACGCGAGCTCGACCAGCGCTGCGGGGATCACGAAAGGATTGGATTCACCCGCCCGCTTGCGCCCCCCTCGCGCGCAAGTGTGGAACGAGGTTGAGACGGATCGAGTTTGTTTTCGAGACATCGATCTGGATGGGGGGGAGCTTGAATGGATTGTGGACGGCGATGAATTGATTCTTTTGTCTTTTCGGTCGGATGCTTTAGCAGGTGAATTAATATTGATGAGGGTTTGGGTGTTTTAGTGTCAGGTATGGATGGGCCTTGTAAGAAGATATAATGTATAATATCAGATTTCATTAGTTTTGATACAATTTGCTCACGTCTTGCGTGAGAAACATAATGCTTAGAAAATAATAAAAGGTAGTCGATTTAAAACCAAATTCTAGTGATCAATAAGGTTTTAGATATATCTCACCTCAAAATAGGTGTAGACAAAGTACTTTGTAATTATACTTTCAAAACTCGGATATTTTCCATCACCCCTTAATTCAAAAACATTTCGTTAGCTGTAACACCAAGGTTTCATGTAAAACGCAGCTCATAAATACTCACACCCACGAGCGACATTTCGAAAATTCGACCTAATCCCTCTTCCGAGGCTGCCCGCGAAAAGTTCAGCAGCAGCAGCAGCCCGGGGAGTACAGGACTCGGCCAAACAGGAGCTCGTAATCCGGGCAAGAAAAGACTTCGAAAAACCTCTCTATCTCTCTCTCTCTTTCTCTCTCTCTCTCTCTCGAGAAAGAGGAAGACGGAAGCAATCGGAATTGTTTCCATCGATTTCCGCGGCAGCCAGAAGAGGAGTTCAAGAACGTGCCCATATGTTATCGAATGAATTTGGCGGAGGACCAAGTGAGCCTATACGCGCCGCCGCCGCCGGCTGTTCTTAACTCGCGCGACACGACGCTGCCCACAAGGAAACGAGAGAGAGAGAGAGAGAGAGAGAGAGAGAGAGAGAGAGAGAGAGAGAGAGAGAGAAAGAGAGAGAGAGAGAATCAAGTCCTGCTGAGAATAAGGAAGTGGAACGCGCAGGAATAAGAAAGAGCGCGGCACGGATGTGGAAAACAAGAAGTCAGATGCGCGCGCGCGCGAGGGTGGAGAATTCAAATGTTGACCCGCATAATTGCCACCAGCTCGCGCGCTTAACTCTTTTCGAACTTCTTTTTCTTTCGCTCGAATCATTTTTACATAAATCTTTGAGAAAGCAAACAAATGCACCCCCTCGTATAAACGTACACGACATTAATTAACCGGCAGTATCTGTGTATGTATTCGGGGGGTGGGCGCGACACGATACGCCAATGATATTGATATCACTCTTGTTTACGCCTCGTTGCCAGTCGCCGCGCGTGACATCCGCGACGAGGGCGCGAATAAACAACGCCGAAGGTCAATTCCTGTGTCTCTCCCTTTCTCGAGGGCGCGGAAATGTATCCGATCGTTACCGTGTTTAGTTACACTCAGATACACAGCGTCGTGTGTACTTCGTATTTTGCTTTGTAGTACGTAGCTACAACGTGATATAGGAATAAGGGATTATAAGCGCGTGCGCGTGTGGCCTCTTCTCAGCGACAGAATGAAAATGTACAGTTATGCTACTACTGTACGTTGGAGTCATAACGGCTACTAAATGTTATAAAAACGAGTAGCTTTGTATATCCGTTGCACGCACGTGCGTGTATCTATCTAAAGTATTTATAACTGTGGTCGGCGTCGCTGCTTATATCGATTCTCGCTCAAGTGTCAGGCGGCCGGCTGTGATGCTGCCGCTGCTACTGCTGTGCATGGCTATAGACGAAGATTTATGGCTGGACGCTGAAATGGTGCGCAGGCGCTCGTCGACCTAACGACGCGGCATATTTCAGATTGCAGCTGTGGGACTAAGAAATTCGGGAAGACAATGACAAAAAAGATGAAGAAGAAGATGAACAAGAAGAAAAAGAAGAAGAAGAAAAAGAAGAAGAATAAGAAGAAGAAAATAGAAGAAGAAGAACAAAAAGAAGAAGAAGAAAAATAAAAAAGAAGAAGAATAAGAAGAAGAAAAAAAAGAAGAAGAAGAATAAAAAGAAGAAGAAGAAGAAGAAGACGAAGAAGAAGAAGAAGAAGAAGAAGAAGAAGAAGAAGAAGAAGAAGAAGAAGAAGAAGAAGAAGAAGAAGAAGAA